>JAKCPI010006289.1:0-12167 GCA_023213315.1 Euborellia annulipes
GCATTTTTAAACTAATACATAAAAATACTCTCTCGGAAAGGTAATGGCTCCAATCCTCCGTTTATTATAATAATCTAATAGATACCGAGCAAGAAAATAAATGCTGATGACACCATTATTGTAATATTGGTCAGAGAAGAGGAAAACCGTGTTCTGTTCCTAAATGTAATCCAATAATGAATACCTTATTCTTTTGACCTCGTCAAATTACAAAACAAAAACAATATATAACAAACGAAACAGGCCAGGAATACAGAAGCAGAGGTTTACTTGGCGGGGTAGTTGCAGGTGGGATGCAATATGGGAATAAATAAATAAATAAAATTTACTGCGGTTGGTCGTCACTAATAAAAAATCCTGACAATAAATTTTATTTATTTATTTATTCCCATATTGCAACTCCACCTGCAACTACACGCCAAGTAAACCTCCTGCTTCTGGTAAAAACAATATACTGTATGTCTAGTAGACAGTGGACTTCGTCCACGAGAAAAAGTGCAGTGGTGTCCAATCCACCTAACTTGGAAGGATCATTGTTAAAATATAATGAAAAAAGAAATTCCATCTTTTCAAATAAATTATTTATGACTTAAAAAAGAATGCCTGGACCACCAATATGTATATTAATCAATAACGGATATAGTAAAAGACTTATATGGCCTGAGTTGCCGAAAAGACTGTGTATGTGTGTGTGATTGCAAGTGTGAATGAGAAAAAAGTGTGGTGTTTAAAAAAAAAAAAAAAAAAATAAATTATTTCAGATCTGTTCTTAAGCTTTACCAACTTATCTATCATATTCTATCAGGCAGATGTAGAATCAAGAATAAGATATGGAGTAACGCTTTGGGAGCCTGGGCTTTGGCGAACGACTTTATGAAAATAGCAAACAAGATGGAGTTGGTTCTATAGAAAACTGCAGAAATTTCTCGGAAAGATAGGAGTGCTCACTATCCCAGCAATTTTCATCTTTGATATATGCCATATATCCGGACACACAAATGGAAGAATTGATGGACAATTCCGGACATGTATGGAGATAATAGGAGTATAGATGAGAATAAAGAAATCAAGTTTGTTGATAGGAGACACCTGAAAGAATAAAAGAACCTAAAATCTACAATAATTTTCGTCGAAAAAATTAAAAATAATCTATTTAAGAAGCTCAAGAGACGGTTTACTGGATTGACCAATTTGTTAATTAAATTATAAGATATATTAGTAAATAGAGAAATAATAATAAATACGCCCTAGTAAGACATTTATGTGATGACTTGATTAAAAGAAGTATAAATAACGGAATTCATAAAGTTTGTTTTTAAACCTAGAGTGCATTTAAAATGAGTTTCAATGAATATTTAGTCGAGGGCGTTCCATAATACCATCGTGAAATTACTTATTGATCTCAGGGGGTGAAAAAAAAGAATTTTTCCCCTTAAAAATTATTATTTAGAAAACGCACAATGTTTGGTTAATGAATATGCGTTGAAATTCTAATTCAAAATCAAACCATGCCCGTTAAAAAATGGAGAATATAATAAAAAAAAAAATTTTGCAAACGTTTCGTTCCTTTGTGTGCAATTGTTTCTGATCGATGGGTTTTTGTCGTGGGCGTTGCCTTGATTGGTTTCGTGGGTCGACTCGTTGATCGGTCAGAGGTCATCGTGTGATCGTCTCAGCCGCCTAGAGATAATTATATTTTTTTCAATAACGCCAGAACAGCGTGTGGGTCGAGAGGGGGGTAACCACAACATGGCACCAACCACTACGGTTTATTGAATTTTTTATTAACCGAACTATATATATTTTTTTTTTTTTTGTTCTTTTTTCGATAAAAACATGGATATTAGTTGAAATAATATTATTTTTTTAATAAAATGATATTGAAAAAAGGTTAATTAGGAGTATAAATGTTATAAATAAATATTTATTTTGAAGGAAAGAATTTCCAGGGGAAAAATTAAAATATCTTTGCTGACGTTTCGTATGCTTGTCATACAATAATTCAAAGCTAACAAAAGTAGTGTAGCCATAAATTTACGGGGCAGGATCTTTTCTCTATCTTATTAGGTTAGATCAGTGGTTTCCAAACTTTATCTTACCACGCCTCCCTTAAAAATATTTATTCTTATGACGCCCCCCCCCCCTCCCATTTTATAAAGTAATGCAAAAACAAAAATTTTTAATGCTAAAAAATATAAATTTATATAAAAATATTTTTATTTATTTATTCTTATTTATATTAAAACTAGCAATCATTTGGAAAATTGGTCCTGGTGGCCAATATTCGCTCCTCCCCGCCTCACAGTTTGGAAAACGCTGGTACGTATAAGGGTGGTGGAATTTGTATCAGGAATGAAAGTTAGAAGAAAACCAGAATTTTTTCTCTAAAAATATATTTTAAAGAAAAATTCTGGTTTCGTTTTTTCTAACTTCCATTCCTGAAGAAAAATATTTTTCTCAAATCTTATTTTCACGCCCTAGGGGGTGCCTAACTTAAATATAAAATTTCAACCTCTCAGTTCAATTCCTTCATGCTTTAAATTGAACCCAAACAGACACACAGACAGAACGTGTCTCGAAAACCATTTTTTGGATTCAGGGGACCTCAAAATGAATATATCCATCAAAGTCTAGACATCGAATTTTTGACATGAATCCAATACTTCTCTCTATATATATGGATATTAACTAAGACATATAGGTAATAGAAAGTAAAAATTCAAATCCTAATTGAGATTAGTTCTAAATACAAAAAGATTCGGTGACTCACCCCAGTAAAATTCTAAGTGGACTAATCATATCTTACTTTTCTACCTAATGAAAAAAATCCTTACAAAATTCTGCAAGGGATTCGATAGGTTCCTAAGTTACCCAATGTTTTTATTATCTGTTTAAGAGAGTTTCGAAATTCTCAAAAATTAATTCCGCCCCAGTAATAAGAAATTTTAGAATGATATTAAAATGTTTCTACCCCACTATGCTATTTGCTAAATATTGAATATAAATTTTAACTCAAACGGAATGCACTTATTTTTAGTAAAAGTATTAAAAAACATTAATATCTTTGTGCATTTTAGGGGATGGGACATTAACCCCCATGTTTAATGCCTTCATACCTCCCCCCCCCTTTAAGGAAATGCGAGCCTTCACCGCGAAATTACTCTCAAAATAATTTGAATAGATTTATAAATAATTATTTTAATTTTTATTTTATTTTCATATTCAAAAGAATCGTTTTTCTCAGTCAAATTGTTTGTTTCTATCATTTTTTTTTTCAACGATAAAATGCATAATAATTACCTTAAATAAGACACTCAAGAGGGTGTGCTGGTTGACGGTGAGGTCAGGGTGAATTACACTATATTAATTATTCACTTTGATTCACTTTAAACACAAAAAAAGAGCAGCGCCTGCATCTCGGCCACACGCTCGACTGAACGAGAGATAGACTTGTCTCTCTCTGTTTGTATAGGAATAAAACAGATGAAAATAACAATTCCCTTTTTATTAAAAGTAAAAAAAATACCTTTTCCTCTAATCTAACTATATTTAAAACTGGAAAAGAATGTCAACAAGTGATTTAGAATATTCCAAGGCCCTTCTTAAATAATCAACCCTTAATCCCCCCTAATCAAAATAATAACGCTATTTTTTGAATGTTTTCTATTTATTTGGCTTCGATTTAGCTAAAATAAATTTAAAAAACATTTTTTTTTCAATTTTTCAACCCCTTATCCAATCCTAATAAATAAAATAATTAACAATGCTATCGCCTTCGGCGAGCTTCGCGTCTAGTCAGAAAAAAATTAAAACCCTGAAAAACTTCCCTGGATCCGTCTTTGGGTTTTATACATAGTATAATTTTCTAGAATGTCTTACTTTAGGCCAGTGGTTTATGTTACAACGCCTCCCTTAAAAATATTTAATCGTATGACGCCCCCTACCCCACACATTTAATAAAATAATACAAAAACAAAAATTTTTAATACTAAAAAATATAAATTTATATAAAAATATATTTTTTTATTTATTCATATTTATTATTTTAATTAAAAAACCGCCACCACGCTGTCTTTTCGGCAAGGATGTAGGGAGGAAAAACAAAAAACAAGATTCTTTTATTTTTCCCCAATTGAGTTTTATTCCTGATATTTCAAAGGCACAAAGGCTCTTCTTCTTCAGAGGAAACTGAAAAATTCATAATGTTAACAAAAATATCTATAATAGTTTACAATTTCAACTTAGGGTAAAGACATTGTTGTACCTCATATTACACTCCGTTAACATTACAATTACAGCCAAGGTTTTTTTGCATCAAGAAAGCCATTTGACCTCGATAACGTTAGAGAGCATTCTAATTTTATAAACTCTATTACAATTCATTTATAATATTTCTTTATTTCAATGTATTAATATATATTAAAAATAAATCCAGGCTTTTTAAGATCATTCAACCTTTTGTCTATATGTTATTTACTATTTATTTATACAAATTGATTAATACATTTTATTAAATTACTTTTATTTCATTTTTAACATTTAGAAAATCGGAAATAAAATTTCTTATTTTAATGATATTTAATTACATTCTCAGGAACGGAAGGAAAAAAATTTGTTTTATTTTAATTAAAAAATTAAAAAATTAAAAAACGAGATGCTGAATGAAGAGGCGGGCTATTTTTCTGTTAATAGTATTTTATATTCTCCCATTAGATTATTTGTGTCCAATCTAAAATTTACCGCCCTCTTTATATTAAGTTGGATATAACATGTTTCTTTAAAATATCTCTTATGCCAGTTTTCTTCTCTGCAGAGAATCTTGACCGACGTTAGATTGAAATTGAAATTATGGCCTAAGTTTATTTATTTTTAATATACTGTATATTAATACATTTATTTATTTTTAATCATACTTATTAATAATTGCCTTAAACCCGTGTCCGATGTGTGAAACAACCAATCAGGCCTCAGGGATAGCGCTGATTGGCGAAATACAGAGAGGGCGGAGCCGGAGAGGCAAATTCAAATTTTTTTTTAACCAGGAGAGATATCAATTTGGTTTCTTCCCTAAAGCCTTCCCTTGATAAGAATCTAAATTCGTTGTTTCAGAGTTTTTTTTTAAATTCGGCAGCCCCCCCCCCCCCCCAAATTTTTTAATTCTTCTACATCTTCAAATATAAACATGCTTTTTTGGATTTAAAATTCTTGAATGAATATCTATCAAGGGATTTAAAAGTTTAAAGATTTATTGTGTAATTGCCCCCCCCCCCCGAAATTTTTAATTCTTCTGTTTCTTCAAATATTAACATGCTTTTTTGGATTTAAAATTCTTGAATGAATATCTATCAAGGGATTTAAAAGTTTAAAGATTTTTTTGTGTAATTGCCCCCCCCCCCCCGAAATTTTTAATTCTTCTGTTTCTTCAAATATTAACATGCTTTTTTGGATTTAAAATTCTTGAATGAATATCTATCAAGGGATTTAAAAGTTTTAATATTTTTTGTGTAATTGCCCCCCCCCCCCCGAAATTTTTAATTCTTCTGTTTCTTCAAATATTAACATGCTTTTTTGGATTTAAAATTCTTGAATGAATATCTATCAAGGGATTTAAAAGTTTAAATAGATTTTTTGTGTAATTGCCCCCCCCCCCCCGAAATTTTTAATTCTTCTGTTTCTTCAAATATTAACATGCTTTTTTGGATTTAAAATTCTTGAATGAATATCTATCAAGGGATTTAAAAGTTGAAAGATAAATATTTTTGTGTAATTTGCCCCCCCCCCCCCCCGAAATTTTTAATTCTTCTATTTCTTCAAATATTAACATGCTTTTTTGGATTTAAAATTCTTGAATGAATATCTATCAAGGGATTTAAAAGTTGAAAGTAAATATTTTTTGTGTAATGCCCCCCCCCCCGAAATTTTTAATTCTTCTATTTCTTCAAATATTAACATGCTTTTTTGGATTTAAAATTCTTGAATGAATATCTATCAAGGGATTTAAAGCCCCCAAGTTTTAAGATTTTTTGTGTAATTGCCCCCCCCCCCGAAATTTTTAATTCTTCTGTTTCTTCAAATATTAACATGCTTTTTTGGATTTAAAATTCTTGAATGAATATCTATCAAGGGATTTAAAAGTTTTAATATTTTTTGTGTAATTGCCCCCCCCCCCCCCCGAAATTTTTAATTCTTCTGTTTCTTCAAATATTAACATGCTTTTTTGGATTTAAAATTCTTGAATGAATATCTATCAAGGGATTTAAAAGTTGAAAGATTTTTTGTGTAATTGCCCCCCCCCCCGAAATTTTTAATTCTTCTGTTTCTTCAAATATTAACATGCTTTTTGGATTTAAAATTCTTGAATGAATATCTATCAAGGGATTTAAAAGTTTTAATATTTTTTGTGTAATTGCCCCCCCCCCCCCCCCGAAATTTTTAATTCTTCTATTTCTTCAAATATTAACATGCTTTTTTGGATTTAAAATTCTTGAATGAATATCTATCAAGGGATTTAAAAGTTTAAATATTTTTTGTGTAATTGCCCCCCCCCCCCCGAAATTTTTAATTCTTCTGTTTCTTCAAATATTAACATGCTTTTTTGGATTTAAAATTCTTGAATGAATATCTATCAAGGGATTTAAAAGTTTTAATATTTTTTGTGTAATTGCCCCCCCCCCCCCGAAATTTTTAATTCTTCTGTTTCTTCAAATATTAACATGCTTTTTGGATTTAAAATTCTTGAATGAATATCTATCAAGGGATTTAAAAGTTTTAATATTTTTTGTGTAATTGCCCCCCCCCCCGAAATTTTTAATTCTTCTGTTTCTTCAAATATTAACATGCTTTTTTGGATTTAAAATTCTTGAATGAATATCTATCAAGGGATTTAAAAGTTTTAATATTTTTTGTGTAATTGCCCCCCCCCCCCCCCGAAATTTTTAATTCTTCTGTTTCTTCAAATATTAACATGCTTTTTTGGATTTAAAATTCTTGAATGAATATCTATCAAGGGATTTAAAAGTTTTAATATTTTTTGTGTAATTGCCCCCCCCCCCCCGAAATTTTTAATTCTTCTGTTTCTTCAAATATTAACATGCTTTTTTGGATTTAAAATTCTTGAATGAATATCTATCAAGGGGTTTAAAAGTTGAAAGATTTTTTGTGTAATTGCCCCCCCCCCCCCGAAATTTTTAATTCTTCTGTTTCTTCAAATATTAACATGCTTTTTTGGATTTAAAATTCTTGAATGAATATCTATCAAGGGATTTAAAAGTTTTAATATTTTTTGTGTAATTGCCCCCCCCCCCTCCCCCGAAATTTTTAATTCTTCTATTTCTTCAAATATTAACATGCTTTTTTGGATTTAAAATTCTTCAATGAATATCTATCAAGGGGTTTAAAAGTTTAAAGATTTTTTGTGTAATTGCCCCCCCCCCCCCCGAAATTTTTAATTCTTCTGTTTCTTCAAATCTTAACATGCTTTTTTGGATTTAAAATTCTTCAATGAATATCTATCAAGGGATTTAAAAGTTTAAATATTTTTTGTGTAATTGCCCCCCCCCCCCGAAATTTTTAATTCTTCTGTTTCTTCAAATATTAACATGCTTTTTTGGATTTAAAATTCTTCAATGAATATCTATCAAGGGATTTAAAAGTTTAAATATTTTTTGTGTAATTGCCCCCCCCCCCCCGAAATTTTTAATTCTTCTGTTTCTTCAAATCTTAACATGCTTTTTTTGATTTAAAATTCTTCAATGAATATCTATCAAGGGATTTAAAAGTTTAAATATTTTTTGTGTAATTGCCCCCCCCCCCCCGAAATTTTTAATTCTTCTGTTTTTTCAAATATTAACATGCTTTTTTGGATTTAAAATTCTTTAATGAATATCTATCAAGGGGTTTAAAAGTTTAAAGATTTATTGTGCAATTGCCCCACTCCCGAAATTTTTATTTTAAAATTCTTGATTTTTTTTAATAGGTCCCTGTCCGCCTGATTTCATTTGCATGCCCGTTGGCTCGAATCAGTTTATTAAAGGGAAATTTAGGCTTGCTTCTTGCCCGTAATTTTCTCATGGCCTTCAAAACCCAGAGGCCGGGCAGGGCGAATACTCAAATTTTAAACTTGATTCATTGTATTTCATTTAGGCAAAAATAATATGGGCTTTAAAATTAAGAGAAAAACTACTGATCACGTATCGAGACGCCGCCCGCCAGGCCAAGTTGAGATGGGCGCGGCGAAGCCGCGCCTTTCTCAACTTGTATATATTAATTACATTGAAATAAAGAAATATTATAAATGAATTGTAATAGAGTTTATAAAATTAGAATGCTCTCTAACGTTATCGAGGTCAAATGGCTTTCTTGATGCAAAAAAACCTTGGCTGTAATTGTAATGTTAACGGAGTGTAATATGAGGTACAACAATGTCTTTACCCTAAGTTGAAATTGTAAACTATTATAGATATTTTTGTTAACATTATGAATTTTTCAGTTTCCTCTGAAGAAGAAGAGCCTTTGTGCCTTTGAAATATCAGGAATAAAACTCAATTGGGGACAAATAAAAGAATCTTGTTTTTTGTTTTTCCTCCCTACATCCTTGCCGAAAAGACAGCGTGGTGGCGGTTTTTTAATTGTATGTTTCTCGGCATCACTCATCAATCTTCAATTTATTATTTTAATTAAAAACTCCGTCCCAGAATCTTCTATATTTATTATTTTATTTATAAAACTAGCAATCATTTGGAAAATTGATCTTGGTGGCCAATATTCGCGCCTCCCCTTAGACTAGTCCGCGCCTCCCTAGGGAGGCGCGCCTCACAGTTTGGAAAACGCTGGGTTAGATAGATAGGAAATCCAATAGAAGTTTAAATATAAAATTGAAACAAATTCTTTACAAATTTTTTTTAGTTTGTGGGAAATTATTATTATTAATGATAACAAATATTGACAAACAGGGAAAAAAGTTCTAGACTTATGTTAAATTTTCATTGCTAATTGGATTCTTTGTTTATCTTTCAATTAAAACAAATTAAATTTATTAATGTAGAACATATCGTTATTAAGTTGCTAAATTATTATTACTTGGTTATCTCTATAACTTTGAGTTAATAAGATAACATGAACTTGTTGCACCTAGTGACGTATTTGAAAGAATGTTTGTTTGTATATAATCAAACACATGAACGAGTAGATTTATTCTTGGACCGTTGAATAGGTGTTATATTCAAGAAGACAAAACAATTTTTTTAAAATTATCTTGATTTATTTCAGAGTATTTGGGCTTGGCTGACAAGTATGCGCAATTGGACTTGTTTCGGCTACAATTGCGCATACTTGTCAGCCAAGCCAAAATACTCGAAATAAATCAAGATAATTTTAAAAAAATTGTTTTGTCTTCTTGAATATAACACCTATTCAACGGTCCAAGAATAAATCTACTCGTTCATGTGTTTGATTGTAATTTACTGGACTAAACTAAAAAGTTTCGTTAAAATTTGTATATAATGTTTATTTTAATTAAATTGCATCGCAAAAAATTTCATCTCTATTGAGAGTTATCAATATAATAAAAGTCAAAAAAATTATTGTTTGACTTTTCGGTCCTGAATGGTCTTACAGAACCATCCAGATCCATCCATTCCAGAACAAGAACAACATAAATTAAAGCTTTAAAACATCCAAAGAAATTAGCTAATGAATATTTAAGAATGAAGTTTTTAATTCATTGATTATATTAAAATAAATATATAAGGTGAGGGAGTCCCTCCTCAAACTAGGACATCGTCCCTAGTATAGGAGTTTGGATAAAATGGAAGAGGGTGGAATTAGAAATAAGGATTAGCTCATTAGCTAGAAATTAACGCAGAAATAGGAAATAATAAAACTTCACGAGATGCCGGTAGATGGCTACGGCCTGAGGTCGGTTGGGTTTGAGGTGTGTGTCTGAGTGCAAGGAAGCACCCCGGGAATCCCGTTAGAAATTTCAAATAATAATAATAGTTTGCTCTTATGATGGAAACAGCAAAAGTAAATATTATAGCTTGAAGGTTTACTTTATTTCTTATTCAGATCTTCGGAATTTTAAATAAATATTATATAATATTCATTAACGGAAAATTTTATTGAGGTCTGGCGACTGTATTGCACATTTAACAGTTTCGGTCTTATAAAAAACCATCATCAGGCCTAAAATACATAAAAATTACATGTTAGGCCTGATGGTGGTTTTTATAAGACCGAAACTGTTAAATTGTGCAATACAGTCGCCAGACCTCAATAAAATTTTCCGTTAATGCATATTATATAATATTTATTTAAAATTCAGAAGATCTTAATAAGAAATAAAGTAAACCTTCAAGCTATTGGCTACAATAATAATTTGGTCAGTTTTTGAAGAAGGCTTGAAGAAAATACGTATCTTCAAAAAAAGCCAATTTTTTTTAAGTAAAAGATTTTATTACTTAATAATTTTAAACCATTAACATATTTATTTGAATACAATTTTAAAAGAGAAACTTTTTTATATTCACAGGGGGAGGAAAGAAAAAAAAATAACCGCTGGGTGTTATAAAATGGTCTTAAGACTTGTTTGAATCGCAGAATGGTTTATTTTCTTGGCAAAAAAAAAAAAAGAAAGAGAATGCCATTAGATTTTTGGAGACATAGACAAAAGAAGAGAGAGCAATAAAGCCCGAAAGGCTGCGCAACTCCCATCCCTTGGCTCTTTTATCGACGACAGGGGCTCGATAGCCTTGCGCCGTTCTGCGTAAATCTTCGCAAAGATTTACAGATACAGCCACTCGTATGGACACTCACACATTCATCTCTTTTGGATTTGCTTCTTTTGCATGCAAAGAGGAAATGAAAATCTTCATACATTCTGAATTTTTAAAGCTTTTTAAAATCTCTGATTGATCTTTATATGAAAAGACCTGCCAGAATTTCTTATACATTCCTTTAGTGTTAATTTTTCTTTTAAATTCAAATTGAGTAGAAAATATTAGTTTGGAAAGAGAAAGAGGCACAGTTAAATAAGAATGAAGCTTTCATGATTTTTATCAATGGCAGATGTTGGTTGGCATCCTTAACAAGGAAAGAAACACATCTGGTCATCTTTTTACTTTCATTTGATCTTTAAAGTTTTATAAAATTCAACCCGGGCATTTAATTTTCCAATTCCCCCGAAATTTCACGGAAAGAAGAAAATTCCTTCAGGACATCAGGCCTAATTTCCGAGATCCTCCGACTCTCCGAAACAGTCTACAGACCTGCAACTAATCAAGCCATTCATGAAATTAATCAACAATTCCCAGATAAAATTTTAGACATTTTTAAGTTTTGCCTTAATATTGTATTTATATTGTTTTCATATTGCTTTTGTTTGGTTTTCATATAGTAAGCTTATTAATTTTGCTTTTATATTGTATTAATTTTGTTTTGAATATATTATTTTGATAAATATATACATTAGATTCTGGTGCCAATGTTCAAGGGTTCGCAACCTGTTCCAGGCGAAAAATTTATTTCAATGGATTGGATACCGATCAATGACGATGTGTAAATGGCCTCAGATGCCGAAAAAGACTTTAAAAAGAAAAATGAAGATAACAATTAAAAATAAATCGTATTTAGGCCTACATGTTTTTTAAATGACACGTATATTTTTTTTTTTTTAATTAAAAAAAAAAACCTTTTCGGCTACAGAGGCCATTTCGGGGTTGTTTCTTTGTTTAAATACTTTTTAAATACAAGTACCGATGGAAACCGGAGGGCGTTCCACACCCTGATTGCTCGGAGTCACCAATACCTGTATCATTTTATTTTGATTTTTTTTTCAAAATTAACGAAAAATTTCTTTTTCTTTCGTTGATTTTTCAAAAACTATTCAGTTTTCGAAAAATGTCAAAAAATAAAAACTTTTTAAAATAGAGTACTTTATTATGATATGACAAAAAATTGAAAATTTCAAAGTTTTTTTTTGAAAAAACATTTTAGGTAAGGTAGCTCTACTGCATGCGTTTTTAAAGCAATCGTGTTCAGAGACAGACACACAGACACACGGGCACACAGACATAATGCCCAAAACTGTTGTTTTTTTGTTTTGTTTTTTTTGACTCAGGAGGTCTAAAACGTGGAGAAACATCAAAATCTCACAGTCGAATTTTTCGACG
>JAKCPI010006290.1:0-17601 GCA_023213315.1 Euborellia annulipes
GTCCCGAAATTCCCATAACTTTTTGAGTTATTAATTCTTAAGGCTGTCTAGCGTCCGCCATATTTGCCCAAAATTGACACTTCTCAAAATCCACTCAGATTTTGATTAATTTTTGAATCGGTCATTTCGAAAACCACTTAAGTCACATTTTTTTCAAATATCCAACATCTTCTATGCTAGGGAGGATGTCCTAGTTGAGGAGGGACTCTCTCAGCACCGACTCCTTTCGAAGAATGCATCACTGAGAGGGAACCTTCTTTACGTCCCTTCCACAGGATGATGTCACAGCAATTCCCTCTCCTCGTAGAGTAATACAGATGAAAATAATGGAGAATATGATTATGCACCATAAAGATAATATTGATAAAACATGAATAATTAAAACATTTTAATAAGTTAATGTTAACTATTTAAGTGTAATTTTAAATAATAAGCAATAAAAAAATATGTTTAATATTTAAATTATGAACCACTAACCGTGATTTTTGCTAAAACAGCATAAGTGAAGAACAGTTTTTATAATTTTTTTCATTATTAATATTGATAAAGTGTGAAGGTTATTCGACATTTCAATCTTTTAAACCACAAATACTATATTGAGCTCAAAAAAGCCCTTTAAAACTCGTTTATCTATGAATGAAATAGTTTTTCTTGATTTCTGAAAGATTTTAATTTGTTGACTCCTGTTGTTTTTGAAATAACCGATTCAATTCATAAATCATCTATTTTTTAGATACTCTTTAAAAAGTATATCAGTAAAATTTTTTTGAAAATTGTTTCAAATACACTTTACTGTATGTATTTCAGATTTTTCAAATTCATTTTCGGGCTCTTTCTTCCAATGTTAAATCCCCATATGGGGATTTGAATGTTAATTTCGATTCAAAATGAGTTACTCTTTGCAAATTTTTACACATTTTAAAAATTTCTTCCAGTTCTTATAATTTATTTATTTAGAATTCTCTATTGTAATATATAAAATGTCCAAATATGAGATTAAAATTTTGAAAAATAACCAAAGTTTATTTCAAGCTGTCAACATTTAAAACGCAAGTTTGAAACTAAGGTGCTATGGGAAACTAAATATATCTCTTCTTAAAAAAAATCTTTGGAGCAAATTTAGAGAAAATCGAAAAAAACTGAAAAAGTGCATTAGTAAAGTACTAGTACTTTTTGGTCGATTTTGTTAAAAAGCTTCGTGTCACGTCCCATGGGGGTGCCTAACTTAAATATAAAATTTCAACCACCTAGCTCTTTTCGTTCTTGAGATATTTTGTTCACAGCACACACACAGACACACACACAGACAGACAGACCATGTCGCGAAAACCACTTTTTTGGATTCAGGGGACCTCAAAACGTGAAGATCCATCAAAATCTCGACATCGAATTTTTGACATGAATCCAATACTTTCTCTCTATATATATATTACATATATACATAGGTAAGAGAAAGTAAAAATCTTGTGTGACAGCACATTATACAACTTTCGATTGCCGAAGGGTGAGAGAAAGGTGTTTGCTGTGCAATCAGTCACACCAGAAAAATTATTTCATTGAAAATGTCTTCGTTTTAAATAAAATTTTTGTAATTATATAATTCCACTTGCGATTTTACCCAATTTTTTTGGCACAGTCTATGCGTATTTTGCAAATGTATTGGGCCATAATAAAAATATTTTTTTTTTTTTTAGAGCGAAGGCATTGCCCAGAATGCCTATTCCTCTTCATGGACTGATGGGGATAATGTTTTCGCTAAAATTGTAAAATTTATCATTCACCGGGCACAGAAATACGAGAATGTTCGAGGATATTTTGTTGGAGAGATCTGCTTTGATCTTTATTCTGCTGTAAGATCTTCCTTTTACTAACATTATCTCTTTTAAACGATTTCTCTTCTTCAAATTGATTTTTCTTTTCAGTCTCTACAAACTGCCTATTCGTTCTTCACTCTATTAAAAAGCTTTCGAGATTAAAACTATTGATTTGCACCTGTACTGTACCTAATTCTTTCTCTATTTAGACACTAATAAAATCACAAGAAGCAAATATTAGGCTACTTTATTAATACACCTTTAATCTTTTTCCTTACTGAGAGGTTTGTAAAGGATGCGCTGAATATGCACAGCGTGTCAAAAATAACGTAGCATTTTTGTTTCTTCTTAGGGGGAAATTGGGGGGAGGGGGGTGCCCTAAAAAAAATTTACTTAAGAAGACCTGTTCTAATCTACCTTAATGATACTCTAATTCAATTGTTCCCGAACTGGGGTCGATCGCCCCAAAGTAGGCGATTTGGGTTACCAGGGGGGGGGGGATGAATATTCAAATGGGGAAAATTATTAAGAAATTTAAAAGAACAAAAATCAAAGAGAAAAATCTCCTATTTACAGGATGATCAGGACAGAAGAGGACAAAATATTGTCATAAAAATAAAATAATCTGAAGATAATTTCAATCTAGAATTGAAACGTCACTTTTGATTACATTAAATAAGGATTGACCGAAAAAAGATCCATTTTTCTTATTTTCTTCATAAAAATAAAATTAGTTTTAGATTTTTAAAAATCTTGTCTACTACTACTAGGGCCATAAGTATTTTTTTAAGTAAATTTTTGCCATTAATTGTGGTTTATTTTAGTTAGTAATTGAATCGTTTATTTCAGAAACCACCTAAGTGCGCTTTTTTCAACTTTCGTAAAACTAAAGAAAACTGTTTTGCAGCTTAACTATAGGTCTAGCCTCCTTCAAATATTTTTTTACCAAATTAAAACCATGCTATTGGGATAATCTAAAAGATGTATTTACCTTTAAATTGTTCGGTAGCACCAAAAACACATGATTTGAAATTTTGTCGCTTAGGTGGTTTCTGAAATAAACGATTCAATTAATAATAGAATTTTAAAATAATTTCAACGTTTCAGTCACTATTTCTGCAGCTGTATTTATTCACTTTGAAAAGAAAACTTTATCTGAGGAACTTGATTCATTTTTAACTTTGAAAATACATTTCCAAGTAAATTTAACACAAATACAAATCATTTTAATACAATTTAAATGAAATCAAGAAAAAAATGTCGATTTTCAATTTGAAGGACAAATCAAATATGTTTTGTTGGATATTAATTAAAAAAATTTTTTTTATAAGAATTTCCAATAAAATAGACAGAGAAAAACTGAATTATTTTAAAATTTAAGAAATTTCGCGTTAATAAATAAAATTTCAACATTTTTGTCTTTGTTTTATTAAAATTGTATTAAATTGATTAAAATTATATGGATTTGTGTCCAAATATCAAAATGTGAATTAACTAGCTCAAAAAAAAAAAACAAAAACAAAATGGACACTTTTCAAATTTATTTTATTTTTTTTTTACACAAAATTCAACAAGATTTTTTTTGGTTTGGAAAAAAAAGCGCCTTTATAAAATTCTTTTTTTTTCTTAAAGAGAGATATCAAAAAGGAAAGAACATTTCTAATAAATTTTTTTGTTTAGGATAGGGATCGGCAATCTTTGAAAAAAAAATATATATTTTAGCCTATAACAGGTAGTTGAGTTGAGAAGATTGCCGATTCCTGATTTAAATGATTTTTTTTTGTTATTAATATTAATAGTTTTTCTATAATGCAATATTGAGTATAACAGAATTTGAATTAATTCTCGAACACTTTTGGTTTATATTCTTTATTTATTTATTTATTCCAAATTCGTAAATTTTCTAATTATTATTTTATTATGATTGCCATTTAACCTTTTCAAATACTTAAATGATAAAGGAACGGAGGGCGTATTCAAAGGTTATGGTTATTCCAATAGAATATAAAAACTCATTATTATAACTAGAGCCCGGATGTTGATGCAAATGCAGCTGAAACTTTGCAGTTATCCATTTCATGAGTAATCGATTGTTCCGAGCATATGTGCATGTTTTGAAGAAATTCCATGCACAATGCATCGTTTGCCAATTCTTAACCAAAAGAACCTTCTTTTTTCATGCTAATTTTAGCATTTTTTATAAAGAACAAAGCATATTTTGAATATTTTTGTTTAGTTGCTTTTAAAAAGTATGTGACAAAAATTCAAAATTATTTTTAATATTTTCAAATTTTCGCGCTTTACAGGGTGGAAATGCAAAAGATCAACATTTCAACCTCAATTTCTTCTTTCAAGTATGCGACTGTCACTTCAAAAATTTTCTCCGTTCGAGAATGTGTTCTCAGAAAAACGCATGTCCTTAAAAACTAGACTATTATAAGGAATTTTTCAATGCGGTTTTTTTTTAATGAATTAAATTCATAAGAGATTATTGGGACATCGAGCTATAATTTGTTTAATGACTTATTTAAAAATTATCGTAATTAATGTTTTTGTTATCAAGCAAATACAAAAAAACAATCTGTCCCAATAATCTTTTAATTTTTTTTTTATTTTAAAAATGAATTTATTGTTATTATTAATCACATATTTATTAAGAAATTTTTAAAATAAGCTTAGATGATTTATTTAAAAACCAACTGTCAAATTAGTTGAGCATTTTTGCAATAGATAGCAGGCTAGTCTAACAGCCGATATAGTATTAGCCTATATCTGATCTATATTTATATATTTTTATGCTTTTCTAAAAGATACATAATATATAATAACATTTATAAAGTATTTATTATTAAAAGATCAATGGAAATCAACCAAATGCATTAAATATTCTGACATCTCTTGGCAAATTTTTGATTTTTGGGCATACTTTTTATGGCACACTACGCCATCTTATCGGGAAAAACATCTTCGCTCCTGTTCCCTCTTAAATAAAGAAAATTGGTTTTTGTTGTTCATTTTTATAAAAATATAAAAAAAATGCGTCTCAATTTGTAATAGAGCATATATTTACTGTTTTTCACCTTCATAGTGCATAGCGCATTAATGCATGCATATTTTAAAGTTTGTGCATGAACATCCGGGATCTAATTATTAATATAACATAGTTTAAAAAACTTTCGCCTTTTGCAGTCGTAGCATGTATTTGATTTACTCTTTGGCTTATTTAGAAATCCGCCACTGCCGTCCCAGTCAACGATAGAAGTAATGTTTTTATATTCTGTGCCCCTGTGGTTGCCAAATAAATTTTTGGCTTATTTTTCTTACGAATTTGGATTCACATTTGTCTGCGTCTAGAGGATATTTATTATATTAAGAAATTTTATAAAAAGTGATTAGCTAGAGAGATAGATATACGTACAGTAGTAGATGTACATGTATATAAGCATGGCATCTAATGTATTGTAGATAAAAGAGGTTTTTTTTTAGAATGTTGAAGGAAGAGAGGATGTCAGCCAAAAAAGGAGCCTCTATCGAATAAAAATCTCCAATCAGAAAACGTTTCGGGTTTAATTAGATAAAACCATTGTATTGGCCTTAGTAATGTATATTTGTCCATCTTAAATAATGTAGACGCCCAGATGTAAATATTATAAAAATTGTTTATAACTTTATTTGTAATTTGAGAATATATTATGAATTAATTTATAAAATTGTCAATTGCAAATAAATAATATGTTTTCAAATGGGTCAAATGCACGCTTTTGTGAGATTTCGTTTTTATTAAGATGTATTATGGGTCAATGTACTGAGGGTTCATTGCTTCCCCAGTATTTATCATATAATAACTGTATTTGATAATTAAATTTTATATACATTTGAGACTTGGCCGTGTTGACAAATGAGCATCATACAACTAATATGCAAATTTTGTATTTTTTATATAATTTTGTATATGTTTATATATAACAACTCTATCTGCATCTCAATGGTGTGCATCTTGAGATTGCCAATAATGTAAGATCTGATGTTTTTATTATTTAAAAAATATTTTATGTTGTTGTATTACAATTATTATTTATGCTCATTTCAGCTCTAAAGAACTGATGATGGTTTTATCTAATTAAACCCGAAACGTTTTCTGATTGGAGATTTTTATTCGATAGAGGCTCCTTTTTTGGCTGACATCCTCTCTTCCTTCAACATTCTAATTGCTGAACAGCCACTTCTATTATCAAGGTTTTTTTTTTTTAATTTAATATATAATCACATACGATATTAAATACGATAAGCGAATTTCTTATTAATTTGAGCGATTTTATCATCTAGCATGTATTTGATTTACTCTCAGACTTTCTTTTACTTTTTTCCTTTTATTTTAAGTATAAAATAAAAATATTAAGGGGCATCCACTAAAAAAATAAATAAATCTCTAATCCGATCCAATTTTGAAAGAATAATAATTTCTCCCTTGAGAAAAGATCCTTGGAGAGAATTCAATTCTCAATCCAAAATCGGATCAGATTTAGAGATTTAAATCCAACTTGATAGCGTTTTTGCCCATTTCTGATTCAAATTAAGGCAGCCAAAGACGTTTCGAGCCTTCCTCAGATAAGAGAAAGACTCAACCAATTGGCTTCCTTCATTTCATTTTCTTAAGGGGCTTCAGGAGGCCTCATTAAATCTTTGGTCCGAAATTATTGAGGCATCTTAAAGCATTTTTTAATGCAGTTTTTTTTTTTTAATGAATTAAATTCGTGAGCATTTTACTTAATAGAAAGCTGTTGTTTTAAATTTTGATAAATTAAAAAATAATAAAAATGCAGAAAATAAACGTTCTATTATGAAAATTTTAATTTTTCTTTAAATCAAAAAATGAATATCCAACTTAAAATAATTAAATAAATGGGTGACAAAGTAAAAAACAAATTTAGGTATTTAAATCGACTAAATAGTTCAGCAGTCTTGCAAAAGATGGCAGGTCAATCTAGCAGCCGGTATTATCAGATCACTTATAAACTATATTTATATTTCTATGCTGTTATAAATGATATAAGATAATATTTATAAACTATTCTTTATTAAAAGATCAATGAAAATCAACCAAATGCATCAGTTTTAATATAGTCTTGAATGTAAATTAAAATTAAATATACAAATTAAACACTAGGTTATTTGTTTCAAAGGTTTTATTAATTAAAAATTAACACTTGATACGTATTTCGACAATTCCTTGTCATCATCAGAAGTGATTACATTCTAATTAATAAAACCTTTGAAACAAATAACCTAGTGTTTAATTTGTATATTTAATTTTAATTTACAAAATGTTTCAACGAGAACCAACGGTCGAAAGTTTAAATCTTATTAAAAAAAAAAAAAAAAAAAAAAAAGTCTTGAATCTAGCTACCAGTAATGCCATCTCTTGGCAAAAACATGCGAACAGCTTTGCCTCCTAAAGCCCCTTAATTTAAAATTAAATTTTAGAAAAGACATTTCCTTTTTTGAAAATCCAGCCATCGTCAGTGGGCGATGCACAATAGGGTGGGTCGTTTTGCCACTTTTTTCGGAGCGAAATGTAATACCCGCCAAAAGTGGGCCACCCACATGGACATTACAGATATAAAAAATTTTTTTTCAAAGCGGACATAGGCGCTGGAACTGGAGGGGTGGGAGGCGGGGTGGGGGGCAAGGGTACATTGCCCCCCCCCCTGGCACTCTATAGGAGGGGGCAGAGGGGGCAATATGTCTTCTTTTATTTCATTTATTTGTAAAAATGTTACATTTTTACTTTTGAAAATTAAGATAGACCCTTTTGTATTTCTAATTTCTAAAAACATTTTATATTGAATTAAAATAAGAAAATTAAAAATATTTATTTCCTTCCAAATAGTATAAAACAAATCTGCTATAAAGCTTTAAAAATTTTAAATAAAATCACAATTTTAATAAAATTTAAAAATTTTTTTTAGGCTATATAGGGGAGAGCGGGGCTATGCCGTACATAAGGGAGAATAGTTGTAGCTGGAGAGAATTTTGAGTTAAAATTATGAGAAAATAAACAACATGTAATTTAGTTCATTAGCTACCCACTACAAACAAAGAAATTGACATTATGCCACTGATAAGTATTTTTAATTAATTTCAAAAAAAATGTGTCTTTGTACGGTTAGCCCCGGAGGTTGGGGCTATTCCGTACAACGGGGGGGCTATATCGTACAACTAAGAAAATAACATGAAAGGATAAAAGAAATGAAAAAAATAAATAAATTAATTAATTTTAAATTTATTTGTTTAAACAAGAATCAGAAACGAATTTATCAGCAGGCTCTGCAGCACTGCAAGCCGAATGGACCCACCCACCTGCGCACATACAGCACCTGAACCAGTGTCTTCTGATGACGAATCATCTTCAAACCTAATTTTCTTCGGCTACTTGATTTTACAGAACCCCTTGTCTTGAACTTGTGTTCTTTGGTTTAGAGTTCACTCGAGCTTTACTTTTTACAATCTTCTTCTCGATGTTTGATTTTTTCTCTCTAACGTTTCTGTACGGTTTAGCCCCAACATGTAGCTTGTGGCGATTTTATGTCCTAACCTCAAAATTCTTAGCCTAACTTGTTATCACTTGGTATCAAAAGATAGCTGAAGAAGAGTAGTTTCTTATGAATTCATATAAACTAGTTTATAAGTAAAAGTTCTCCAGTCACCTCTTATTTTAAAACTGGCTCAAAATTAAAAAGAAAATTCACCAAAACATGTTTTTTCACAATAATCCGAGGTACACCATGCTCTCGGTGGAACTTTCTCAACATTACAGCTTGCTGATGGGGTGCTAGGTGCAGCTCCGATCAGACCTCAATTCTTGAGAAATAGACGAGAAACAGACTGTACGGTTTAGCCTCACTGTACGAAATAGCCCCGCTCTCCCCTAATAGTTTTTATGTGATTTTTAAGATTTTTAAAGCTTTATAGTAGATTTGTTTTATACTATTTGAACATATTAAATTATTTTAATTTTCTAAAAAAAAAATTTTGCTCCCCCCTGATTCAAATTCGTTCGGGCGGTCCTGAAAACGGACAATATCTTCTGAAGGAATTTTTACCTCAAAGTTTCAACTGAAAATCCCAAAATTGTCATTAGGTTTAGTTGGGTTAAAAAGCGACCGTAATTTTGGATAACGAGATGTCATTTGCGATGACAACTGACATTCTAGCCTCAAAATGCCAGGTATATGGTCCTGGAATGCCTCTCTGTGGGGCAAATTCAGTATAATTAAGCGCCCAGTGGAGGAATCTCTGGCCCTTCCAGGGGCATTTGAGGCTAGAATGTCAGTTGTCATCGCAAGTGACATCTCGTTATCCAAAATTATGGTCGCTTTATAACCCAACTAAACTTAATGACAATTTTCGGATTTTCAGTCGAAATTTCGAAACTTCAAAGTTATATCTGTAATGTCCATGTGGGTGGGCCTCTTTTGCCGGGTATTACATTTCATAGTAAAACGATGCACAATCCGCCCTTCCGCTGGCTCAATTTCGAGATTAAAATATCAAAGCAATAATAATTTAACGTTAATTTTTATTCTTTGGACAAAGAGATTGTTTCAAGGCACAATTGATATTTGATGTGTCATATATTTTGTACTTCCGTGTGTATGTGGCCTTTATTATTATTTTTAAAGGATGGAGGGATATTTTGGTGTTCCTTTTATTTTTCTATATTCATCAAATTGGATAATAAAAAAAAATCTAAATATCTATCTTATGTTTTAGATTTATTTAAATTTACGGAAAGGAAAGTCAATCTACTGTATATTACAACATTTGAGCAAGTAATTATTATATTACAGCAAAATCCCTCTTATCCGGCCTCGGGTTAACCGGCATATCCCATTAATATTATAAATTACATATATTCTTTTTATCATTACATATATTATATGGACCCTGTTATGCATTAGTGTGTCAAGTGCCAGAAAATTAAAAATTGAGTTAAGCACGGAATATTGTTTCAAATGCTATAATTAATAGTATTTTTTATGAAATATGTCCTAAAAAAATTTATATTTAATGTTACATGCACAATAGACAAAAAAAATTATATATAATCCAATCAAAACAAAAAACTTTAATGTTAATTTTCTCAAAACTCGATAGCTGCCGCTTGACACACTATTGCATAACAGGGTCCATATATAGATTACTTGTTTTTTGTATAATATTTAAAATGCCTGGTGCAATATGTTCGTTCAGATGGTGGGGTAGTAGTTTGTTTACTCGCTTGCTTCCCAGTCTATTGTTCTACTATAGAGGCTTGAGATCTCTTAAACAGGAAAACGAAAATGAATCAATTTTTCACCACCGAAACTTCAGATTAACCGGCCAGGGGTCTAGGTCTCGACCAGGCCGGTTAAGAGGGGTCTTACTGTATTTTTATTTACATTTGTATAAATCTCCCTAATTTCTGGGAAATATTTGCAATTGCAAATTTGTGTTTTTACCGAGTCAAGAGATGACTTCCTCTCTAATTGCCTAGGAATGCATATTTTAGACCAAGAAACGATACTTGTAGCACAAAATGATTCTGTAATTTAATAAATTTAATATACTATACACTCGCGTGTCCTCTTATAATTTCTCTAATAAAAAAAAAAAAAAAGTTAGCCGCCACTCGTCAACGTTTCGGTGCTAATGAACAAGTGAAATTGATTGGCACTACTTTGCTTGCGGCTTCCACCAAATAAAATTCTTCCCTATGCCCTAACTACATGATCTTTTTTTGAGCTTTATAAATTGAGCACAAGTGGTGACGCATTCACACGTCATCATTCAACAAGACAAGACGTCATTTTTGACAAATTAAATGTTTCATAAAAAAAGAAAAAATTAATTTTATTTAAATTTAAAATGAAACCGAAACAAATCTTCTTCTAAGAGACATTATTTACTCTTTTTCTAGTCTTGAATTTGAATACGAGATTATTTTCAATTTTTTTTTCTTTTTCTTCATCAAAGAATTTCGTGATTACTAGATACAGTATATATATAAATGATGATGATTATTTACAAGCAGAGAGGGGCATTAAGTCTTTTGGTGAGTGCTTCTTGCTTTAATGCGCACATTTGGTGACCGCAGCTCCCATTGCAGCAGCTAATAAAAACAACGCCAACAGCCGAACAGATTTGATGTAGCTCGAAGCCAGGGGCTTGACGGGGTCGTTTTGTCTAAAAAGAAAAAAAAAAAAGCTTTAAAAGAGACCAGAACTTGCAATAGTTTGGAAGAGGACGCCAGGGACAGTGTTGGCCAAATTGCGTATGGGTAGACAAAATTTAAAAATTTGGCGGGACTAACAACACTCAGAGTTGGCAAGTTTTATCCCGCCGAGTATAATACACGGTTTTATACATGGATAAAACTATCACAGATAAAACTTCTTAAAAGATAAATGAATTTTATTTAAATTTCCTTTCTCGTCGGGTTTGCGCATGCGCATTCACGTTTTGTACAATATATTTTATACGTTTTATACATATAAGAAATATAAATTATACACTAGGTTGGTTGTTTCAATTTAATAATAATAATAATTAAAAATTAAAAATAAAAAAAATAAAAAAATAAAATAAAATAAATAAATAAATAAATAAATAAATAGCCTAGTGTATAATTATATTTCCTATATGAATATGTTTCAACTAGTGCCAACGGTCGCCAGTATCAGGTTAATAACGTTTTATACAATTTTATCTGCGATTTTGTATAAAATTACAAAATCATGTATAAATCCCAACTCTGGTTTAGATAGACTGACAATACACGGAACATTGTAATGTCAAAAACGTGACGGTGTTAAAAATTGAGAATTAGAAGGGGTCTAAGGCAAGGGCGGATACAAGGGGGGGGGGGGGAATGGTAATTACCCCCCCACCAAGATTTGAAAAAAAAATACTTTTTTTCGCAAAAAAATTTATTTTTAATATAATATTTAAAATATTAACACTTAAAAATTTGATTTGTATTTATATTTTGGCAAACAAATACAGAATGCGCCGTTAAATTACCGAAATTAAGAAAAAAATTGTATGCTGTGCGACCAGTCACACCAGGTTACCCCCCCCCCCCTCCCCCGAGAAACACCTCTGGATCCGCCCTTGGTCTATGGACAATCGCCATTTACGTCGTTATGCATAATAATCGCTACATAACGGTTATAATGGCATACAAAAAAAAAAAAAAAATGGCTCATAGACCCCTTCTAATTCTCAACTCTTCATAAAAAACTTTGACATTGTCTCAAAGTTTAAAAAAAAAATAAAACTTTATAAAATATGAAGTTTGATGATTGGGAAAGCCTGGCGCAGACAGATGAATGAGAAATAAAAATGCTGGAGGTACTTTCAGGCCAAATTTTAATACCACTATACAGCCGACGTTTCGGGGACACAACGCCTCCCTTCATCAGGACTAATGTGGTTTTAAACAATGAACCCTCAACGGTTTAAAACCACATTAGTCCTGATGAAGGGAGGCGTTGAGTCCCCCGAAACGTCGGCTGTATAGTGGTATTAAAATTTGGCCTGAAAGTACCTCCAGCATTTTTATTTCTCATTCATAAAATATGAAGTTTAAACCATCGACATATAACTGAACAATAGAGTACAATAATAGAAAATACAGTACAGTGCATTAGATGATCTACGTTAATGCGCTAACTTCACGTGTATAACAAATAGTTGACACAAACTTAACACTTTTCCCGCGATTTATTCGTATCTGCGGGAATTTCAAAAGGTAGGAATTAATTTTACGTATTCTTTAGCATAAATTCATATAAGAAATAAATACCGTTACGGCCGAGAAATATGAAAAATAACGGTACGTAAATTCGAGATGAATATCTTTTCTTTTATTGAAGAAATTGTAATCTGATGTATTTGAGTCGAGCTAGCTGGCTTTCATTAAAGATAATTGTATCTGTCACTGTCTACGCCAATGAGAACAAGCGTTGCGGCCATGTGTCTACGTCACCAGGTGATTACAATTCACTCACCTATAAATGAGGATGCCAACCAAGAGGCCGGAAAATGCCCCGCATGAATGCGCAGCCCATCCCACACGCGGACAGGCGTTACCCAACCAGAAGTGATGGTAAAGGGATGCTGCTATATCCGCCACCACCAGAACTAGAACAGCTCCTGCTCTATACACTCGATACGACACCGAGGGCCAATTCTATTCACAAAACAAATAAATCACATTTTGTTTATATATCACAAAATTACAATCAATTATAGACAACAAAAGTGGAAATTTCGAAAATGAAAATCAAAAGAGCATAAAATCAATCAGAAATGGTGACGTGACCGATTAGCATCTAAACGCTCTATTTTAACCTACTTTTTTTTTTTAATCAACTAACAGCGTGTGATTAATGAAAAATCAATTTCAAATAAAGGGCAATTGTGATTTGTATTTTTTCTCTCACTTACTAGAGCAAGATGCGCCAGATGCGAGATGAGCAGAGCATAAACACCAGCGGAAGCTCCCATCACGCTAACTCCAGGCTCTAAAACTGCGGTGCCTATGGAACCTAAAAACACAATCAACATATAGACACGTGGAAAAAAAGAGGGGGAAGATACTCCTATTTTCCTTCATCCCACCGATAACCCCCCCCCCTTCCTTGAAGAATTCCAAAGCAACGCCTGTATATTCATTATTGAACTATATAAAATAAAATGTAAATTATTCAAAAACTACTGAGTGCACAAACTTTATTCAACATGTAAACGTCACTACAGATATTCGGATTTTGGTTATTACATGTTCGATATGCCTGCCATCAAAGGCTATGATGTGGCGCAGCGGATTTTCTCAAAATTCTGCATGACCTGCTAAATGACTACAAATGGTACATGGATGCTATCGATGACATCCTGAATGGCAGTTTTCAGGTCAACAATGGTTTATCTGTACACCTTCGCTTTAATATAGCCCAACAAAAATGAGTCACATGTATTCAGATCCAAAGAATATGGCGAACATATAGCTATATGGCAGAATATGGCCGAGTTGCGTGAGGATATGCGTACCAACTCCAATCATAACCTGCGGTCAATCTCGATATTTGAATTTCTTCACGCAAACGGTTCAGAAAGAATTTCATATAGTTCAATAATTGTCACTCTGTAATTGCCCAAAGGTTTTACTTGCCACTTTCGTTCATGTTTATAAAAAAAAACATAAAAACTTTTCTGGTAGAAATAAATGCTTATAAGAGTGTCTCTCAAAGATGAATGAATTAATTTATACCTGCAAGACCTCCAGCAAAGTAGAGCATCGCTACTCTTATTGGCGGTTGTTCCATCTCAAGTGGCCAGGCGAGTAGACACTGAATGAGTAGATTAAGCGCCAAATGAGTAGCTCCCGTGTGGACAGCCATGTAACTAATCAATCGCCAGGGTTGATGCTGCTCTGCTGGGTCAAACATCAACCAGTGGGCACCCCAATCACCCAGGAGCACCAACACCCACACCTACACACACACATTCAGAGTCAAGAGGGGAGGGTAATCCAAAAGCATTTAGGAATCCTTACCTGAAGCAGACTAATGGCAATTATAATCCGAGGAAGGGAATTCCAGAGCTGCAACGCCATCAGAGTCCATTTCTGTTGCCACGTGACCAGTAACACTTCTTCCTGGGGTGGAGGCTTAGATGCAGGCGTATCTATCAGATGGATGAGGATTTCAGCTGCTGCGCCAGAGGCACTTGCCTCATGACAATGATGCTCACTCGGCGCCATTGCTTTCTAAAAGTAAACAACAAAAATTGAAATAAAGAAACAAAACGAATCAATGAAATGGGATGCTTACCGACTAACAAACTCCAATTTTATGGTGATCATGTGCCGAGTTGAAGGAGCAGCCAAGAAAAGGGGGGCGAAGGGCGAGGACGAGTCTTTACGCCCCCTTGAGTTGTTGCTGATGCCCTAGTCATGCTGCTTCTGCCGCTGCCCGCGCCTTCTGCAATCAATCAATCAACGGAGAGGAAAATTATATTCACAAGTTCGTTTCATTTCTTATACACCGTAATAGCCAAAAAAATTGAAATGTGAGATCTAATTTGCCTTTCAAAGTAAAGCCTATGAGCAAGAGGGAGTCATTTTATGATTTAGATAAATAAGTTATTAGAATGAGCGTGCGAAAATAAACGCACATAATTCTCTACTGGTTTTGCCGATTTCGTGAAATATGCAATTTCCTCGACTTAAGGTTGTTCGGATATTGAAGCACTTTATTAGATTAAAAGCAAATTTTTTAATATGTTATTAATCACTATCACATAGATGTAGATGTAGATGATTTGATGTTCTGGGGCTTCTCTGCACTGCGACCTTTATAGATCTATAGTGCTCCCCGTATCACTCCCCCCCCTGTCGCCCTAACGAGGAGTTCCCCCCCCCCTAACAAGATGTCTGGCTACGCCCATGATCATTGTAATATATTAAATAAAATAAAATTGAAGGCTTTTAAGATTTAAATTAAATAGCTGATAAATGCAATGTTGCCAGATCTATATTACGTGAAAAACTGCTCAAGTCAAAAGTCATTCATTTTATTATTTTTGGTATTAACTTAATACAATTATAAACTTTAAAAGGTCACGGCTAAATTATAATAAGGAATTTTGGCATTCAAATTTTTCATTTTATTATACAAAAAATTTAGATTCTATTATGACTTAGGGAGTACTATCCGAACAACCTTAAGATATATTAACAAATAAAATAATATAAAAAAAAAATTTAAAAATCTGGTGTGACTGTCGCACAGCACACAACTTTCTCTTACCTTCGGTAATCGAAAGTTGTGTACTGTGCTTGTCACACCAGATTTTTTGTGTCGACATGTATTTAGTTCCCGGCAGTAGGGAATATTTGAATTCAGATGTAAAATTTATAAGTATGGGAAAATATTTATATTTTGTTACCATGGCAACCATTTCTCCTATCTTTTCTATGGAGTGCAAGAGTAAAGTGGTCTTCAAACAATTTTGAGGGCAAAACGAGAATATACATTTGAAAGAGCATCTAAAAAATAATTGATTTTTGAATTTTAATCAAAATCGTTAGAGCGAATTTTGAGAAAATCGAAAAAAACTGAAAAAGTACATCAGTAAAGTACTAGTACTCTTTGGCCGATTTTGATTAAAAGCTTATTTTTCCGGTCCCGGGGGTGTTTAACTTATATATAAAATTTCAGCCTCATAGCTCAATTCCTTCATGCTTAAAAGTGAACACAGACACACACACACACCCACCCACCCACCCACCCACACACCCACCCACAGACAGACCATGTCGCGAAAACCACTTTTTTGGATTCAGGGGACCTCAAAACGTGAAGATCCATCAAAATCTCGACATCGAATTTTTTGACATGAAACCAATACTTTCTCTCTATATATATATTACATATATACATAGGTAAGAGAAAGTAAAAACAACGCTTTTATAAATGTACTAAAAAGAGAAAAATAATTCTGTATAATTTCTTTAAAATTATATTAAAAATTAGGCTAATATATGTTACTAAAACTAAAAGCGTTGTGCGCGGGATTTGCAAATTTTAATTGTATAAATAGGCCTATTAACTTTATATGTTTTATGAATACATTTTCATAAGATTTAAACTTTCGACCGTTGGTTCTCGTTGAAACATTTTGTAAATAAAAATTAAATATACAAATTAAACACTAGGTTATTTGTTTCAAAGGTTTTATTAATTAAAAAATTAACACTTATACGTATTTCGACAATTCCTTGTCATCATCAGAAGTGATTACATTCTAATCATTTCCAAACCATGCAATGGAAATTGCAAGAGATTGTTAATTTGCGCGCCAAACGCTTTTAGTTTTAGTAACATATTAATTTTTAATATAATTTTAAAGAAATTATACAGAATTATTTTTCTCTTTTTAGTACATTTATAAAAGCGTTGTTTTTAAATTTTTTGGATAATATTTACAATAAGACTTTTGCGAGTTTAGTACTTTTTACAACTTTTTCAGGGAAAATACTCCCTCATTTCCCTTTATTAGCCTAAAAGAGGTGTCGGTAAGCCAATTTGATCGAGATATATGCCAAAATAACGAAAATTTTGAAGAAATTCGAAAGCCACATTAAGCAATAAAAAATGTATTATTACTTACTTTTTTGGGTTTTTTTTCTTTCTCCATTGTAATTTAGATGACAAAAATCTTGCGCCTGACCTATTCTGATTGAGATAAGTAAAGAAATTTATTAAATAGATTTGAAAAAAAGATTAATAATTTTAATGATAATTGTTTATTTTTAAAAACATTGAACGATAAAGGAGCTAACTTCATATTGAATTAAGACTATTCACTGACTATTTAAAAAAAAAAACCTTGAGTTTGCTATACATAAGAATATCAACTTTTTTAGCCACAATTATTATTTGAACTCTCTATATAGGCTACTATTAATATTATTATAAAAATTAATATTTTTTCTTTCATTTTCACTCTTGGCTACTGAGGCCATTTAGGGATTTATCGTCTTTATCGGAAGTTTCCAAATTCTTTGGAGGACCGATGCTCTTTTCATAAGTCAATTGATAAATTTTTTATAAAAATGAAATGAAATTTTATATCACGATCAAAATTAATATGTTAATCAATTTTGGGGGCCCCCGTATTCTACGGGGCCCTAGACACGCGCCTTGCTTATGATCCGTCACTGTCAAGAATATTTTAAAGA
>JAKCPI010006291.1:0-40811 GCA_023213315.1 Euborellia annulipes
ACTATAACGAATTTCAGATACAAATTTCTACACCGTTACTATCTGTTATCTGCCAAAACCACCACGACCCAAGTTTCATAGTTGGGGATTATTCTTACCTGTATTGGGGACATATATAGAAAAACTTTCAGCTTTTATAAAATAACGAAGGTCTGGCCGTCGCTGGCTCTTGGGCTATGATTTTTAATCTAATAAAAAGAAAAAGATTTAAATTCCGTTACCATGGCAACCATTTCTATCTTTCCTATGAAGAACAAGAGTAAAGTGGTCTTCAGAAGATTTCAACGGCAAAATGAGAATATACATTTTAAAGAGCATCTAAAAAATAATTGATTTTTGAATTTTAAAAAAAATCCTTGGAGGGAATTTTGAGAAAATCGAAAAAAACTGAAAAAGTACATCAGTAAAGTACTAGTACTTTTTGGCCGATTTTGTTCAAAAGCTTATTTTGAGCGTGTGGGAAGGTACCTAAGTTAAATATAAAATTTCAATCCGGTAGCTCAATTCCTTCATGCTAAAAATCTGTCCACACATACAGACACACACACACACACATACATACACACACACAGACCAATTTGCGGGACCCACTTTTTTGGACTCAGGGGACCTCAAAACATGTATATCCATCAAAATCTCGACATCGAATTTTTGACATGATCGCAATACTTTCTCTCCTATATATTTCATATATAGGCTAAGAGAAAGTAATACTATTAATTATAGCATTTGAAACAATATTCCGTGTTTAACTAAATTTTTAATTTTTTTTGGCGCTTGACACACTTATGTTATATCTTTAAAATAGAAATAAAGGCTCACAAATTCCGCGATTCAAAACATTTAATCAACGTTCGTAACCAATACAAATAACAAAAACAAAAAACACTTTAATAATTTAATTCACAACAATGCATAACAGGGTCCATATAGTCTTAGAATGACCTTAAAATGCGCAATTGTACCCGAATTTCTTATAGAACTAGGTAGTCTGATATATTCCAACACACCCCTATAAAAAGGCACTTAGCTGTACGAGCCAGGGTATTTCTAGGAATGTCTAAATTATTATTAACACTAGCTCTAGTAGTCTATTTGGTGGTACAGTAGGCGCCACAAGCGCCTGAAGTGCTTGAGAAGGGAGCCTTGAACTTAGGCAACCATCTGAAGTGTTGTCTTAAAAGTAGCTTTTCCTCTACAGCGCGCTGTTTTTTTTTTTTTTTTTTTTTAATACCGCTGCAACGGTATTAAAAAAAAAAAAACATTAATTTTAAAACTATTAAGTACCTGTGGCACCGATTGAACAATTTAAAGAATAAATAAATATTGAAATAGCGCTATCCAAAAATAATAACTCACTATCAAGTCTATTCTCTAAGAAAAAACGTTAATTTTTAACATCTGTAAACAGTGTTATTTCATTTTAACACTTCCTTGCTTCAAAATCCTTTACTGTAAGCAAAAACTTTAAAGCCAAAGCGTTAACATTTAATCAATAGTGTTAAAAATTCTAGGGGTTGCCTTTAATATGTTAACGCCAAATTTAATGCATAAAAATCTGGTGTGACTGGCGCACAGCACACAACTTTCTCTTACTTTCGGAAATGGAAAGTTCTGTTCTGTGCTTGTCACATCAGATTTTTTGTGTCGACATATATTTAGTTCCCGACAGTACGGAATATTTGAATTCAGATGTAAAATTTATAAGTATGGGAAAATATTTATGTTTTGTTACCATGGCAACCATTTCTCCTATCTTCCCTATGAAATGCAAGAGTAAAGTGGTCTTCAGAAGATTTCAATTGCAAAATGAGAATATACATTTTAAAGAGCATCTAAAAAATAATTGATTTTTGAATTATAAAAAAAAATCGTTGGAGCAAATTTTGAGAAAATCGAAAAAAACTGAAAAAGTACATCAGTAAAGTACTAGTACTCTTTGGCGGATTTTGATTCAAAAGCTTACTTGTCCGGTCCCAGGAGGGTGCCTAACTTAAATATAAAATTTCAACCTCCTAGCTCAATTCCTTCATGCTTAAAATTGACACACACCCAAGACAGACCATGTACGCGAAAACCACTTTTTTGGACTCATGGGACCTCAAAACGTGTAGTTCCATCAAAATCTCGACATCGAATTTTTGACACGATTCCAATACTTTCTCTTCTAGAAATGCCATATATTACATATATAAATAGATGAATAAGAGAAAGGAATAAAAAAAGGGGAATATCTTACTTTCCTCTAACATTCAAGAGTTTAGCAATCAATGGATTTGTGCATGTAAACACGTTGGTAGGAAATCGATTCGACAGATTGAAACAAAATTTTATATATCAATAGAATACTTGCGTTCACCGCCCCCCCCGACTGCAGCGGATTTTATGTCTAAATTAGACCTCGGGCTTGGTCTAATGGCTAGCGCGCTGGGCCTCTATATCAAGGGTCGCGGGTTCGGATCCCAGACAGTCCGATGATTTTATTTAAGCCATTAGGATACCAGATGGTTTAAATAAACTTCCCCAAACTTTCTGGTATATTTTTTTGGCATTACGTCTGCGTGTGTGTGAACACGATTGCTTAAAAACGCTAGTAGCCAGATCGATGAAATTCGGTATATACTCCTTACACTAAAATTGTAGATTTCTATCAACTTGTGGAATAAATACGTCACTTGGAAGTAGAACTTTTCCTAATAAGTTTTTTCAGAAATTTCGAAATTTTCAATTTCTTTGTTATATTATGATAAAATACTCAATTTTAAAAAGTTTTTATTCTTTGATATTTTTCCGAAAATTGAATAGTTTTTGAAATAATCACAGAAGAAAACGACATTTTTCGTAAAAGCAAAGAAACAGCCACAGATCTTTATCGAGAATCGAAGAATATCGGCTGGCCTTTAACAGAAAATTCAACTTATTTTAATAATCACGTCATTCTAAAAGATATAATATTAAATATAGTAAACACAAATTTTTCGCATAAATATTTATTATTCCCAACTGAACTGTCATCCCCTCATAAACCAAAAAAATTCTCTTTGAAATAATAGAAGCATCACACATCATATTCCATCTTTCCCTCCCTCTGACTGACTAAAATTGTATAATTTTGTATAATAATGAGTATTTATATTGTTATGTAAAATGTAACAAAAAAGGGTAGAGTTGGTGGCCAAGTAATAAATAAAAAAAATCCGGCTGTGATCACAATCACAGCTTAGGAATGAGAGAAAGTAAAAAGTGGAATATCGAATAAAAACAAAGACAAAAATGTTAAAAGAAAATATTAAAAAATGGATTGCAAAAGGACATAGCGAGGAATCGGCGGGCCGCCTGGGGGTTGAGAAGGTCTACGAGTTGAACATTAAAAGAAAACTAAAACCAAATTTCGTAATGGGAAAGACGAAATCGCCATTGGCCCAAGGCAGGAAATTTCAATGTAGGCGTTTCTATATTTGAATTTTTTAAAATCTTTTCAGAATTTGGAATCAAAATGCCGATAATTTAAGCAAAATGGACGGACTATAAAGTAGTGAGAGTAGCGAACTAACTCTCTTTTTTAAGATAAAAAATCAGGTGTGATTGGCCGCACCTCACACAACTTTCTTTTGCCTCTGGTAATTGAAAGTTGTATTCTGTGCATTCACATCAAATTTTTTGTCTTTATTCATTTAGCTTCCAGCAGTATATTGAAATTCATGATAAAATGTAAAATTTATAAACAAAGGAGAAAATATTTATAATTTGATATCATTTCTCATATTTTGCTATATGGTACCAAGGGCGAATACAAGGGGGGGGTGGGGGGGGGGGGGGGTAAATGGGATAATTACCCCCCCCCCCCACGAGGTTTTTAAAAAAAATGTATTTTTAATGTCAAATTTTAAAAATTAATACTTAAAAATCTGGTGTGACTGGCGCACAGCACACAACTTTCTCTTACCTTCGGTAATCGAAAGTTGTGTTCTGTGCTTGTCACATCATATTTTTTGTGTCGACATATATTTAGTTCCCGACAGTACGGAACATTTGAATTTAGATGAAAATTTATAAACATGGGAAAATATTTATATTTTGTTACCATGGCAACCATTTCTCCTATCTTCCCTATGAAATACAAGAGTAAAGTGGTCTTCAGAAGATTTCAATTGCAAAATGAGAATATACGTTTTAAAGAGCATCTAAAAAATAATTGATTTTTGAATTTAAAAAAAAATCGTTGGAGCAAATTTTGAGAAAATCGAAAAAAACTGAAAAAGTGCATCAGTAAAGTACTAGTACTCTTTGGCCGATTTTGATTAAAAGCTTATTTTTCCGGTCCCGGGGGATGTTTAACTTAAATATAAAATTTCAGCCTCATAGCTCAATTCCTTCATGCTTAAAATTGAACACAGACACACCCACACACCCACCCACACACACCACACACAGACAGACCATGTCGCGAAAACCACTTTTTTGGATTCAGGGGACCTCAAAACGTAAAGATCCATCAAAATCTCGACATCGAATTTTTGACATGAATCCAATACTTTCTAAAAAAACAGGAAAAAATCTGATGAGATATATTTAGTTTCCGACAGTACGGCACATTTGAATTCAAGATGTAATTTTTTTTTTTTTTTTTTTTTTTTAACACTCACACTTTTTTCTCATTCACACTCACGTTCACACACACATACACACAGTCTTTTCGGCAACTTAGGCCATTTAAGACTTTTACGATAACCGTTGTTGTTTATTAATTTATCTATTATTGGGGTCCAGGCATTCTTATTTAAGCCATTTGGTATCCAATTGGCTTAAATAAAATCATCGGACTGCCTGGGGTCCGAACCCGCGACGTTTGGTATACGAGGTTAGCACGCTAACCTCTACGCCAAGCCCCGAGGGCGAATGTGAAATTTATAAACATGGGAAAATATTTATATTTTGTTACCATGGCAACCATTTCTCCTATCTTTCCTATGAAGTACAAGAGTAAAGTGGCCCTCGGGGCTTGGTGTGGGGGTTAGCGTGCTAACCTTGTATACTAAAAGTCGCGGGTTCGGACCCCAGGCAGTCCAATGATTTTATTTAAGCCATTTGGATACCTGATTTCAATTGAATTTGTTACCAATCAATTTAAATAAATAGGAAAGGGGTCTAAATGGCCATAGATGCCGATAAAACCCTTAAATAAAAAAAAAATAAAAAAAAAACGCCCCCCCCCCCCGACAAAATTGCATTTATCCGCCACTGGTAACTTGAGATAATTTGTTCACAGACAAACAAACTGGGACTCACTTTTTGGAATTCGGGACAAAACGTGTATTTCCATCAAATCGAATTTAATTTGATCGTTAGGAGTTCTCTTTGAATTTGAATTAATTATTCCAAAAGGTTTGAATATTTTTCTCTTATTGTACATTTCCTATGGGAAAAATTTTAAATTCAAAAATTAACGACTCAGAAAATTAAAGGAATTTGGAGGTGAAAATAATTTTCCTGAAAAAGTTCCTGTTTGATTAATAATACTTAATTTAAAAATTTCTGTTGAAATATCTAGGAGGGATAGCAGACGGAGATTAGCAAATTTTATACATAGATTTCTCCATTTTCATTAATATTTCATCCTTTTGAGAAAAGGATTCAAAGAAAATAAGAAACCATAAAAATAATACCTTTTTGTTTTTTACGCGAACATAAAACTCTCCAGAGACTTCGTCCTTCCTTTTAAATTTGACGCAAGTTTTACGATTCGCATAAAGAATCTACGATGGCCATATATATATATATATATATTAACATAAAAGAAATAGAGAAATAAATTTTAATATAACCAAAGGCTACTAATTAATCGGTTTTGGTTATATTTTGTTCGGGCCCACATCTTGTGGGTACGTGGATGGCAACCACGAGCTACCCGAGCTGAGGCAGGCAGTTCTTCTGTTCTTTGTATGTCTGTCCCTTCTATATTTTCAACAGGCGTCAGACCGTACGACGTGCCGGCCTGTTCTATCCTTCTAGACCGCAAAAACATATGTAGTGGGGAATGGAGGGAAAGAGATTTAGGTCCGCAGACCCCGCATCGCTGGAATAAGGCGATGATAGAAGAAGATTATATTTTGTTCTTAAGGGGCTACGGGAGCGAAGGTGTTACGCATGTTTTTCCCGATAAGATGGAGTAGTGTGTCATAAAAAGTATACTCAAAAAATCAAGTAATTCAAAAATTTGCCAAGAGATGTCAGAATGGTAGCTAATAATATTTAATGCATTTGGTTGATTTTCATTGATTTTTAACAACAAATACTTTATAAATGTTATTATATATTATGTATCTTTTATAAAAGCATAAAAATATATAAATATAGGTCAGATATAGGCCAAAAGGGGATCAGCTGTTAGACTAGCCTGCCATCTATTGCAAGGATGCTGAACTAATTTGACAGTTGGTTTTTAAATAAATCATCTAAGCTTATTTTAAAAATGTCTTAATTAATATGTGATTAATAATAACAATAAATTCATTTTTAAATTTAAAAAAATTAAAGATTATTGGGACAGATTGTTTTTTTTTTTTGTATTTGCTTGCTTGATAACAAAAAAATTAATTACGATAATTTTTTATTAAGTCATTAAAAAAATTATAGCTCGATGTCCCAATAATCTCTTATGAATTTAATTCATTTAAAAAAAACCGCATTGAAAAATTCCTTATAATAGTCTAGTTTTTTTTAAAAGTACGTTTAGACGTCGCTCCTGAACTCCCTGTAATTTAAAATTGTCTTCCCTATTTTTGGTATATACATTGTATATTATACAGTATTTTCTCTGTTTATATACAGTATTTGGCTAACTAATAGTTGGCCAAATAGTGAAGAGGAGTTGAAAACATCAACTGCAAAATGATTTTTATTTTTCTACAGCGAGAAAAACAAGTTCAAAATTACATAATATAGTCTAGTTCTTATGATGTTTTTTTTTTTTTTTTTTTATTTATTTTTATAAAATAAGAACGCATTAACTCGAGTTCGTGTCAGTCCCGCCTGTTGGTTGCATCTTTTATCACGTTTTTGATCAACTTAAATTAAAAATGGCTCCATGGCCATCTCTAACGAGAAATTTTATTTTCTTATAACTTATAATTAGGGCTCGGATTTATAGGCACTAAAAATCTTTAAAATAGGCAGGCAACTAAGCACTAAAAATTATTAAAATAGACACTTAAAAAGGCATTTATTGTAAAAATAGGCCAAAAGGCACTTAAAAGGCATTATTTAAGAAATAATATAAAAAAATTTAAAAAATTGATGTCTTATTTTTGGTATTTTGGTGTGACTGGTCGCATAGCACACAATTTTTTCTTAATTTCGGTAATTCTTGTTTGCCAGAATATAAATACAAATCAAATTTTGAAGTACTATTTTTAAAATTTTACATTAAAAATAAATTTTTTTTTGAAAAAAGTATTTTTTTTTTCAAATCTCGGGGGAAGGGGGGGTAGTTATCCCCTTTACCCCCCCCCCTTGAAATATTTTCTTGATAATTCAAAAAAATTTTAAATTTAGGCTATGTATAGCTCGTAAAAAATTGAAATTGGCTATTTGAACTTAAAATAGGCACTAAAAAAGGCATTTATAGATGAAATAGGCACCAAAACCCAGAATCGGCCAAAATAGGCATTATAGGCACTAACAAATGCCTCTTATTTTATTCAGAATTTCATGAAACGTATACATATCATATTGGCCTAAATTTTAGGCCATAAATTAAAAAAAGGCAAATAGGGCGAAATCCGAGCCCTACTTATAATGTTAACTCTCCCTATACATATACATGTGAAGCAAGGAGATTTTCAATAAGAAAATCAACTTGAAAGGGTGAAGATCACAATAAGGGTGATTAAGTTATTGTAATACAAAAAAAAATATGGTGGGTCATGAGAAAACGTTTATATTTTGTTACCATGGCAACCATTTCTTCTATCTTTCCTATGAAGTACAAGAGTAAAGTGGTCTCTCAGAAGATTTTAAGGGCAAAATGAGAATATACATTTTAAAGAACATGTAAAAAATAATTGATTTATGAATTTAAAAAAATTTTGAGAAAATCGAAAAAAACTGAAAATTTGCGTCAGTAAAGTACTAGTACTCTTTGACCCATTTTATTCAAAAGTTTCGTGTTACGTCTCAAAGGGGTATGGTACCTAACTTAAATATAAAATTTCTACCTCCTAGCTCTTTCAGTTATTAAGATATTTTGTTCACACAAAGACAGACAGACTAGACAGTCCATGTTACGAGAATCACTTTTTGGGACTCAAAACTTGAATTTCCATAAAAATCTCAACATCAAATTTTTGACATGAATTCAATGCTATTATATATTAACATATATATATATAGGTAAGAGAAAGTAAAAATGAAATGTTAACGTGGTCATTGGGAAAAATTAAATAAATGCGATAGGGAATCGAAACCTACAAGAATAGAAGAAAAATGCCCTGGTAAAAATGAGAGAAGAGAACGAACGATAGAAATCCGAACTTGGTAGTTTCAAGGAATAAACTTTTACGTTTGGAAAGTTTTAAGATCCAAACTTATCTTTATCAGCTAGAAATAGATGACCCTGGATTGTTTAAAAGGTAAAAATAACAAAGGAACAAGAAATACTCATTAGTTGATCACAGGTAAAAAAATTTTTAGTGCAAATTTTAAAGTAATGGCAAGATTCCCTTATCAGTCACATGCAACGCCAACTCCTTTCCAAAATCAAACATCAGGCTGTGTGCTGGGTGACGGACTCCATATATAAACATTTTATCATGAAAGAAGGTCCATGGGCTGAGTTCTTGCCTCTTGTACTAGGGGTCAGGTGTTCCCGTCTCATGTAATTAAAACTTTTGACGTTAAAACGTCATACACTGAATGTGGCCGGGAAGGGAGGCCTGCAAGAAAAAGAGTAAGGTCTTTTTCGACATATAAGGTCATCTGGATCAGTGGTGCGCAATCCGTGGGTCGCGACCCCGAAAGGGCCATATTTAAAGAACTTTATATGACAATAAAAAATATATCGCGCTCGTAAACCTGGTGTGATGTAAATCAACGTTTTTTTTCTAAGTATCGTACTAATAAATATAAAAAAACCTCTACTGTCTACTCAGGGGTCGCGATAAATTTTTTCAAAAAAATGGGGGTCGCAAATGAAGATAGGTTGCGCACCACTGATCTGGACGATGTGCAAAAATTCTCAAAAAGCAATTAATAAATATTGTTAAAGTCAAAATGGTCTCAGCACAGCGGCGTAACTAGCTTTTGAGATCGAAAAATTTTTATTGTTAACATTAGACAAGAAAAAGGTTTTTAAATATTTATTTTTGGGTATCAGCTTGCAATCAAAGACATTAAGTAGTTAAAAAAGTGCATGCTGGTACATGTTGCAACCATTTTCATAAATATTAGATGGAAGGTGAAAAAAAAAAAAACTCTCATTGTTAATAATCGGCTTCAAACACGCATTGAACTTTTAGAATCGTCATCTGTTCTTGTTGTTACCAACCTAACAAAGTTGTTTAGAACAATGCCAAGTCAAGTGGTTGTTTAAAAATCAGGTTTCGGACTTTTGCCCCACGCGGATCTTTGCCCCACCTTACTCTACGTATTCAGCGTAAACTGGTTCAGAGAAAAATACGTTTTGGTCTCTAGCACTTCCGGTTTTTGAGTTATTAATTCTTAAAATTACGATTTCTCCCATAGGAAATGTATAGAGAAATATTTATGTATTCTTTGCATTGAGGTATTCTATGAATGTAAACAAATCCTCTAGCAGGCACTGGTTTGGAATAAGTAGAAATGATAATTTATTTACTATTAAAATGTTTAATGTCAAAAAAATCCACAGTTACTACTGTAAATTCTTCCCTACTTTTTTCCATTTTATTTCCATTTGTGTACATTTTAATTTTTTTTACATTCAGTAAACAAACGCGGCCATTTTTTTCTTAAATATGGAGAAATAACCTCTTTTAACCTCATTTTTTTGACAGTTGTATATTTTGACGCGCCACGAGTTACGTCATCATCATAAACACTATCAAGTCACGTGACTTTTTTTTTTACAATTATGAGGTCATGTGACCCATCAATTCACATCTATTTTTCGATTAATCGAAAGAAATATGTCTCATAACGATCAGACACCAATTAAAATGTTGAATGTCAAGAAAATCCACAGTGAGAGCGCCCTTTGAATTTTTTTACTTAGGCCCCTAAATTCTTTCCTACTTTTTTTTTTTATCAAATATCAATTAACGAATAGCTCTTTAATATAATAGCCAGAGAGAGGATTTTTTTTTTATGCAACTTTCATTTAATGCCAAAGAAGCAACCAAGCTTAAATTAAACGAATTTCATACTTCCTTTTTACTTTTTATTTTTCTTTTTTTTAAACGATTGAAAAACATATCCTTTTTTTACTTAATAATAAATAAATTTATTGATAGGGCAAAATTTCTTTTTATTTGGCAACTGATTGAATATAATAATCTAGATGAGGATGTGAAGAGAAATTTAGAAAAAAAAAATGGTCAATGTTTATCAAGAAAAAATCTTTTTGATATTAGATGAAAAAAAAAGTACATTCGTATTTTTAATTTGATTTATTAAGAGTAATGAAAAAAAAAGTAACCCGAGCTAAGTAAGAATGGCATTTTTTGGTATCTGAAGTGTTCATGAAGAGGGGGGGGGGGGGAGTTAATTTAGTGTGAGTGGCCGCACAGCCTCCCACAACCTTTTTTTACTTTCGGTAATTTAAAGTTGCATTCTGTATTTGTTTAGAATATTTTATTGTCGAAATAGATTTCAACACACCCCCGACAGACCATTTTGAGGGATCTACTTTTTTGGAATTAGGGACCCTCAACAACAATATTTCCAACAATATCCTAGACATCAAATTTTTGACACGATCACAAAAATATATAGGTAAGAGAAAAATATATATCTTCTTCTTCTGTCCTCGCCTGATTCGAAAAAGTAAAAATAAATATAAAAATACAAATTTTGAAGTATTAATTTTTAAACCAGATATGAGTAGGATGGCAGCCAGGAAAAAAATCAGACAAAAATTTAATCAATTTTTTTTTATCTAATTTTATTACGATTGACGACGTTTCCCCCCTGTATCCGCTCTTGGCCTCATCACTCGGTCTGGTGAAAAATCTCTTGCGTGAATTTTGATGAAATTTCCGAAACACAGTCAAGTTATTCTTGAAATAGACAAAGGTTCAAGTGCGATAAGAAAGTAGTGATAGTCGAAGCTATATAAATACGATAAGAGCCTCTGGATAATCAAAATATTAAAATATCTGCCGTGGAATATCACTTCAGTACAAGGGCGGATACAGGGGGGGGGGTAAAGGAGGTAATCACCCCCCCCCCACGAGATTTGAAAAAAATACTTTTTTTATTGTATTAATGTAAAATTTTAAAAATTAATACTTAAAAATCTGATTTGTATTTATATTCTGGGCAAACAAGTACAGAATGCGCCTTTAAATTACCGAAATTAAGAAAAAATAGCGTGCTGTGCGAACGAGTCACACCAGATTACCCCCCCCCCGAGAAACACCTCTGGATCCGCCCTTGCTTCAGTAGAGTTTCGCACACCATTCACAAGCGGAGATTTCGGTTTATAGAGTCAACTGAGCCAGCTCCCCTTATCTCATCTCTCGACCGTTCCGAAAATAACTCGAGATCAAATTTTTGCATTAAAGATATTTTGGCTACATGCCAGAGGAAATATTTGCAAAATAAAGCAATGTGGGTCTGCATTTTTGAATTTGTAAATTGCATAATCCAGCAATGTCTCCTTTTTTTTTTCTTTATTTATACTATGAATGTTTTCTTTGAGAACGTGATTGTATTTGCTCAAACAGAGGAAATCGAATAGTCAATTTACAATTCTACCATCAAGAGTATACTCGTTGCAGAAAATAAGAATAAATGCTTATTTGACTGCTTTTGGGCTTTTTATTTTTTTAAGTGTTTTTCGGCATAGGAGGCCATTTTGACTTTAATCATTTCAAATTAATGTTAGGCATAGGCGCCGGAACTGGGGGGGGGGGGCAAGGGTACATTGCCCCCCCCTGGCATCTTATAGTAGGGGGTAGAGGGGGGCAATATGTCTTCTTTTATTCCATTTATTTTTAAAAATGATACATTTTTACTTTTGAAAAATAAAATCTTTCAAAAATTAAAAGAGTGAGAATTTGTTTTTGTTTTATACTATTTGAACAAATTAAATTATTTTAATTTTCTAAAAAAAAAATTTTGCCCCCCTGATTCAAATTCGTTCCGGCGCCCCTGATGTTAGGCAATTCAATTGAAATAAATTTTTGTTGTATGTGACGGAATGGGAATCCCTGACCGATATCACAAGCAGCTAGAAATATACTACTGTACTATTTCCCAATCAACTGTGAACATTATTGGCTTATTAAAATTAAAAGATGGTTAAAAATAAAATATATACTTTTGGCGAGTTAATAAATTTCGTAACGAATAGAAATATGACGGCAGTTTCGATAATGGGTGTCATAGAATATGTGCTTTCAAGAGGAAGGTCAGGGTGAAAGAAGAGAAGGCGCCAAGAGGAAAGAACACAAAAGTAAAGCGCGAGTAACTTGGACACAATATGTATCGGATTGCGCTTTTTTTAAAATTGATAACTGAAGAAAATTCCTCCCTCAAGATTAACCACAATACATTTTTTTTTTTTTTTTTTTTTTTGGAATGGATGCATAAGGACCGAAGACCTATAATGACCAGTGGTCACATGCAGCCAGGAAAAAAATAAAAACAAAAGGAGAAGGATAAAAGGGGAACTCAACTGCGGGAACTGAGAAGATGCCTGTTGAGGTTAGACTTGAAAGTCTGAAGATTGTAGGTTTTGGGGAAGATAGACGCAGGGAGCTTGTTCCAATCACGGGAGGTCATGTTGTCAAAGTAAGATTGGAATTGACTAGTTCTATTAGTCGTGATCTGAACAGCATAGGGATGCTGGGACGATGCCTCTCTTGTGCTTTCGATTGGTTCCACTCACTAATACGAGCAACGTTTTGACGATAAATGAATAGGCAGATTTTTAAACAACATACAAAAAAGGCAGCAGGAGTCTATTTTTTTTACTGTGATAAATCTTCAATTCAAATATCTTAAACAAAACTCGAAAATCGAAAGGTTTTCTTATAAAAATCAAATGTTTAAAAAAATGGTTCCTGTAGGGTGATATAGCTAAGGTGACTATATTTTTGAGAGAACGAAATCGGGACCAAAAATGGTAATTATAGCAACGCAGAGACAGAAGAAATAACAAAATTCTTCTATCAATAATTCATATATGTATATAAAAAGAAAGAAATTCGGAACAAGTCTGCTCAAATACAGAATTATCTATGTCACGGGTTCTCTGGGCCGCTGTTGGGGTCCTTGAAACAATTCTAGTTAAAAAATTATTTGTATTAGACCTATATATTATAATATATAAAATATACACTGGAATTTCATAAAATGAAAGCTATTTAATTGAATTTATAAAACATAAAAATATTATTAAAATATATACATATATTTAATAGTAGTTTCTTTTAGTATAGCAGACTATTTTTACTCCTAGTTTCTTATTGAACCAAAAATTCAAATATCCATATACATTATAGCTACATATACACCAAGAAACAAGGGCGTCCGCAGGATTTTTTGCAAGGGGGGGGGGCAGTCACTTCCAGATAAGTTAAAAAAACGTACTTTGATATTAATAATGTTCAAATAGGAAGAATAAAATGAGCAAGCAGCTAGTTATATTTCAATTTATTAACAAACCAGGGCCGACGTTTCGGTCACATATGGGACCATCCTCAGGGCCAGGTTAATGTCTGAAAATACATATAATCCTCGCCACGTTATATTGGGCATTCACAATTGCATGTAGCTTAATCATGACAATATAACGTGGCGAGGATTATATGTATTTTCAGACATTAACCTGGCCCTGAGGATGGTCCCATATGTGACCGAAACGTCGGCTCTGGTTTCTTAATAAATTGAAATATAATTAGCTGCTTGCTCATTTTATTCTTCCTATTTGATTATCAACACTCAGCTATATACCTCCTTCAAATTAATAATGTTATAGGCCTACATCTCAGCATTTAAAGCTTTCTCACCGCGGCAAGGTGGATGTATACGGAGTAAGATTTTTTTTGTATTTTTTTTTTTTTTTGTTTTGTTTTATATATTTTTTTGTAGGTGGGGGGGGGGGGGGCAAGTGCCTGGTTGCCCCCCTGCGGGCGCCCATGCCAAGAAATTCATACTAATTCACAGGAAGGTGAAGAAAAAAGGCTTAATTCGGCTTAAAATTATTTATTTCCTATGTCAACGTTTCGGGACCTATACGTCACCAATCCTCAGGACCTTAAAATACAACAGCACAAAAAAAAACATGTAGGCCTATATATGTATAAATTTTGTTCTGAGGTGACGTATACTCCCCGAAAAGTTGACATAGGAAATAAATAATTTTGGGTCGAATTAAGTCTTTTTTCTTCACCTTTCAGTCAATTAGACGGCCTTCCTCCATACGATTATACATACTGATTCAAAAACCAAGCTTGAAAGGTGACATAAAATGCTTACATTAAGAAAGAGGTACGCGAGAAAAAAAAAGAACAATAAGTGGTCCGCGAAATACACAAGTTTAAGAACTCCTGATCTATATAAATACAGATTGGTGATCACCGTAGATTTGGAGCAAAAGATGATGTAAATGAGGAAATAAAAAGAGTTTTTTTTGTTTTTTTTTTTGTTTAAATAAGAGAAAAATATTGATATATATATATATATATAGTCAAAGTGTGTTGTAAAAATCTAAATGAATTCATGATATCGTAATGTACAGTGAGCACCAGAATTAAGTTCCATCCATGCATTTGATTATTTCATTGTTTTTTTTTTAAAGATAGAATTCTTTATTGTTTGAACCACGAAAATTCTTTCATGAATCAATGAAATAATTATATAGAGAATGGTAGGTACTTAACTTTGACATTCAGTACAGTACGTGACAAAGTTAAATGACACCAATGGTATTTCTACGTGTGGTTATTTCTTTAATAACTCTGCTACTAATTGTAGCATTATAATACATTTCTCCTCAGTAGAACAAATTAGAAAATTAATCTCATTCTAAATGGTGTGTACCATTTATTTTGCTACGAATATTAGTTGAGAGATTCAAATGAAAAGTAGGACATTAAATGATTAATTCCATTTATCTCTTGATAAATAAAAAAACAAACATTTCATAGAAATATAAAATATGAATAAATGAAGTAAGTTGAATGTTTGGTTACCTTTTTCCTCATAACTCCTAAGAACCAACTGGAAGGTCTTCAAAGGTGTCTGTTGGCGATTGACAGCGCTTCACGTGTTCTCGCTAGCTGCTCAGATTTCATCTTCTTTTTTTTTTTAATATAAAAATCAAATTATAATAAAAAATCACTAGTTCAGTCTTTGATTATTTATTTATTTTAATTTGTCAATCACTCACTCAATCACTTCACTGATCCACAGGTTCTGTTTGTGTGAGATTAATTAAAAAAAAAAAAAACGAGAATCACTTTTTTCGAACTAAAATCAAACAATTTGAAACACTTTTGGGACAATAAAAACAAAATTTAAATAGAAGGGGATAAAGATAAAAAGATGAGAGAAGAAAAAAGAGAGAGAAAGAGAAAATGAGTTGAGTTGTATTGTATACAGGCTGAAGCCGACTGCCAAGTGCCAACCAACTGCCAACGCTGCTAACGCGCCTCTCTAGAGCTTCACTCGAAGGCCACCAGGCGACACTAGCTGTCAGCACGCCTTCTAACCTCATCTTCATGAGAGAGGCAAAATTGAAAAAATAAAATTGAAATCTTATTTACTCTAATTAATATTATTCTATTATTGAATGAATTTAAATAAAATAATAAATGTATTAGGTATGAATAAAAATTAAAAAGAATTAAAATTTGCTCTTCTTCCTTACTAACCTAAATTATTCTAACGCTGGGGTTGGTGAATAAATTTATTCACAAAGAATAAAATATATTTTTCTTTTGTATATAAATAGACTATATAATATAGGTGGTCTAAATGAGCAGCCACTATATATTATTTAATTTTGAAAAGTAGAACAAAATGAATCCTAATTATTTCAAGTCCCATGCTTAGTGGTTCCTATGAATCGCCACCAGGTGCCACTAGTTGATAGAAGAAATTTAATTGACACTAAATTTTAAATTTTTGTAAAAGAATAATAATCACTTATTACGATTGTATTGTAAAAAACTATTAGCTATTAAGTTTAAAGTAATATAATATTGATAACAATTAAAAAGTCTCGAGGAAGGTATAGGGATTTCTGAGTTTGAGTACCCTTACAAAGAGTAACGTTAAAGCCCGGCAAATTTGGGGTGGGGGGGGAAGAAATTGAAATTGGGCCAAATTCAGTGGCGTAAAGTACGCCTCCGCAAACCCCGCAATGCGGGCGGGTCCCGGACCTTGGGGGGCCTACGGGCCGGGCCGGGCTAAAAAACTGAATCTCCTCAGGGCTCCGATAAAAACGGAAAAATTTAGATTAAAAAAAAAAATAATGAAAATTTCTCTTTGATAGGGCCCGGGGCCCTCAGGGTTCAGGGATATATTTTAAAAATAATTTTTGCATGGTCTAATAATGGGGCCCCGAAGTAAAGGTTGCGGGGGTGCCCAGCTAAAAAACGTTACGCCTCTGGCCAAAATGTTCCTCTATTTGAACTTATTCGATGAGAATTAATTTGTATTTCTATCCCCGATCCCTGTCAGAAATTAGGGGCGGGAACCTGTATCCAAACTGGGTGGTGGTTAGGACCAATATGGATTAAATAAGAATGCCTGGACACCATATAAGTATATTAAATCAATAACGGATATCGTAAATGTCTTATATGGCCTGAGTTGCCGAAAAGACAGTGTGAGTGTGAATGAGAAAAAAGTGTGAATGTTTAAAAAAAAAAAAGCTCAATTCCTTCATGATTAAAATTGAACACAAACAGACAGACACACACAGACTTTTTTGAAATCAGGCGACGTGTATATCCATCAAAATCTGGATATATATTTCATATATGGACCCTGTTATGCAATGATGTGTCAAAGTCCAAACATCGAGTTTTGAGAAAATCAACATTAAAGTTTTTTGTTTTCATTGGAATATATATAATTTTTCCTGTCAATTGTGCAAGTAAAATTAAATATAAATTTTTTTAGGACATATTTCATAAAAAATATTATTAATTAAAGCATTTGAAACAATATTCCGTGCTTAACTCAATTTTGAATTTTTTTGGTCTTTGACACACCATTGCATAACAGGGTCTATATAGGGATAGAGAAAGTAAAAATATATATTTGTTTTTAATATAGCCGATGTTTTCAGTTCGGGGAATATATTAATAATAAGATATTTTTTATTTTATTGATTTTTTAATTGATTCTTAGAAGCCGATTGTTTCGCTTGCAGACGGCTTGACCTTGGGCTCAAAGCAGATGATTTAAGAAAGTATCTCTCTCTCATTTGCACTCACGTTTTCTCTATCTTTCTACTCGATGAATAAATAAAAGGAAAGCAAATTAATGTATCATTTGTGTTTCTCGCTCTTTTGAAAAGACTAGTTCGTTATTTCTACTATTATTTTAAATATATAGAATTTTTTATCAATTTACTGTTCGTTTGATGTTGCTATAAATGATTAGTTCTTTTGATTGCCCTAACTAAGATTTGTTGATAATAAAATCAAGACATAGCTAACTTATTAAATGCTCTCAAACTCTCTTCTACTATCTAATTTTCTTAAAAAAACTAAAAATAAAATAAAAAGAAAAATATTTATATTTTGTTACCATGGCAACCATTTTCCCTATCTTACCTATGAAGAACAAGAGTAAAGTGGTCTTCAGAAGATTTCAACCGCAAAATGAGAATATACATTTTAAAGAGCACATGGGCGTAACTAGGGGGTGGGGGGCCTGCCCCCCCCACCCCCAGAAAGCTCCTTACCCCAAGAAAAATTGAGAAAATAGGAGGCTTGCCAGGCCCACCGGAGAATAGCTTGTCCCCTGCCCCCCTCCCCCCCAGCCAAATTCTCTAGTTACGCCCATGTTCGTCTTCAAACAATTTTGAAAGCAAAATGAGAACATCATTAAAAAAATAATTAATTTTTTTAAGAGAAAGTAAAAATTAATATGTCAAAATAAATTTGGAAAATCGATTTTTAATCATTTTCAGAACGTTTTGAGACTAAAATTTCATTGTTTTTGCTTGAATAATTTATATACTAAATTATTCAATCAATATCAAGGCCTAAATGTGTTTATTTAATTAAAAAACAATAAATTAGAATATTTATAAAATGAAAGAGGCAGTGAGAATTTGAAGATGTAAAAGGCCCATAAATAAACCCCCATTTTATGTGGTCGTAGTTAAATAAAAAAATGTCTATAGCTTTATAATTGATTGAAAAGACCAGTTTTGCATTTTTCCACAAATCCAACGAAAAATAAGAGAGATAGAGATATTTTTTGAAAAGCGAATGTGCGCGTGAAGAAAAGCCTAGACGAGAGTGAAGCGAGGCTCCCTGGCTGCACTCTGGGCGCCGATCGAATTTGAAAAAACAAATTGATGCTCTCCCAGCATTTGAAATTATTGACAAATTGATTGATTTCATCTTTTTATGCTTTTATAAAATTTTATTCGAAACTTTTTTTAACTATAAGAATAAAAGAATGCATATTTATCTATAAAGAATTCAATCCTCTGAGAAAAAATAAAATTTCTCTGACTTCAATCAAAGAGATGCTCATTTCTCATTAATATATTAAATAATAAAATCCATCCCTTTACCTTTAGTTCAGTGCCTGTTAAACTTTTTGAGTCGCGGCCCCGTCGGGAACCAAAAAAATATTTCGCGGCCCCCTATTTTTTTTTTTTTTTTTTTTTTACATTCTCTTGCCTATGTGTGTTCAATTTTAAGCATGAAGGAATTGAGCTAGGAGGGTGAAATTTTATATTTAAGTTAGACACCCCTCTGAGACGTGAAAATAAGCTTTTAATCAAAATCAGCCAAAAAGTATAGTACTTTACTGATGTACTTTTTCAGTTTTTTTTTATTTTCTCAAAATTCGCTCTAACGATTTTTTTTTTTAAATTAATAAATCAATTATTTTTTAGATGCTCTTTAAAATGCATATTCTCATTTTGCAATTGAAATCTTCTTAAGACCACTTTACTCTTGTTCTTCATAGGTTGCCATGGTAACAGAATTTAAATCTTTTACTTTTTAGATTAAAATTCATATAAATCAATTATTTAGATGCCCTTTTAAAAAGTACATCAGTAATATTTTGTGAAAATTGTTTGAAGTACTCAAATCATTTCTTCTAAATTAAATTTTAAACTTAGACAGTGGCGTAGCGAGAGGGGGGCAAGGGGGTCATCATGCCCTGGGCGCTACTCACAAAGGGGCGGCAAACAAATTCGCAAAACAAAAAATAATTTTAATGTCCGGGAAAAAAATTTAAAAAAAATTTGCGCGTGTCGGAAAAATTTGGTTCCGCAAAAAAAATAAAATTTTTCAACAGGAAGGGGAAAAATTCCGCAAAACGTAGCCTTCCTAAAAAAAGGTAAAATGATTTTAACAGCAGGGCAAAAAATTTTCCGCAGGCAAGAAAATTTTTGAGTTCGGGCCCCCAAAGAATAATTTCTATATACGCCCCTGTATAATGTTATGGTTTTCGAATGCGGGGGGGGGGTATTGTGCCCCGGGCGCGAGTTAAGCTCACTACGCCACTGATTAAGAATCTACTTTTGTTATCATTAGTAAAACAATTAGATTTTCTGTTTAACTTCCAGTTCAATTGAGATTGTCACAGATGTAACAACCTTTGTATTCTTAGCTGAATGGTACCTGAAGAAGGCCACAGAATGAGTGGCCGAAACGTTGTAATTTTTACAAATAAAATTTTTTATTCATTTCCAATGTTAGTTTATTAGACGATTTAAATTGACCAAAGGAGGGAGGGTCGCGGGTGGCCCAGGTTCCCCCACCCCACTGCTCTGATTGTCGCCAGGCGCCCTCCCCTCGTTTCTAAGAAAAATGATTTCTCATTTTATTTTAATTTAAAAATAATAATTTAACAGCTTTTAAGTTAAATTTTTTTTTTTTTGCACATTTGGAAGAATTATAAAAATTGAACGAGAAAAAAAGAATTAATTAAGCAGTCAGAGAATATTGCCAAATAAATGATAGTTATATATATTTAGTTAGATGTAAAATCTTTCAATTCTTCATCATTACATGTTGTTTTATTTATTTGAACACAAGCGATATTTCGATCTTGTATTACTGTAGGGCAGTTAAATATCAAAGTGCAGTGGCGTAGTGAGCTTAACTCGCGCCCGGGGGACAATACCTTTTTAGCGCCCCCCCCCTCCCCCATTCGAAAACCATATAATATTATATGTAAAATATACATAATTATTATATTACACTGGCAATAAATTTAAAATATATTTTCCAGAAATCAATTATAATAAAAATAAAAATTATCCAGCAATATTTTGTTTTGCGGACCATTTGGCGCCCATTTGTGAGTAGTACCCGGGGCATGATGACCCCCTTGCCCCCCTCCCCTCTCGCTACGCCCCTAGCTACTATCTATCTATTAAACACAACACAAGGCATATGATACATCGTTTCTGGATAAATTTTCACGTAGAATAAGAATTTGCATACGAAATTTTAATATCTCTAATAGTTTTCGATTAATTGATACAAATTCTAAAAATATAAGATTTTTAATTTAACCACTTCTTAAACATATGACACGGGGAAAATATGGGGGATTTGATGAGGATTAAGAATTTACTTTTGTTATTTTTGTATCTCAATTATTTTTCGAGTTATACTCAAAAAACGATCCAAAATTTGAGAAGGCTTAATATCATTAAACATAAAGGGTAGAAGACATTTAAGATATCGAATAAATTCTGTATTTAATGCAGATAACGAATCAATAAACACCAATTTTATATCTTTTTTAGTTTTTAGCAAATTTACGAAAATTCAAGCAAACATAGATGTGACTCTCTCTTATTAAATAGAGCAAACTAGTAATTGACATAAATGTGTAAGATTCAGGATTTAGTGCTGATTCTAATGCACTATTCATTATTTATATATATTGAATAGTTTTTTTATTATTTTGAAAAGAAAAAAATTCATCTGTCAAAATTAATTAAAATCGATTTTTTATTATTTCTAGGACATTCCTTGGCCAAAAATGGATTGTTTTAGTTAGAATATTTTATATTTTAATTTATTCAATCGATATCAAGCCCTAAATGTGTTTATTTAATTAAAAAATAATAAATTAAAAAATATTGGCGGGAGTTGACATTCCAAGTCGTGAGTGTCATCAACAAACCCTCATTTTATGTGGGCGTAGCTAAATAGAAAAATTCCTATGGCTTTATAATTAATTCAAGAGACCAGTTTTGCATTTTGCCTCAAATCCGTGAATAAATAAGAGAGATTTAGCGATTTTTTGAAAAGCGATCTCGCGCGAGACGAAAGGCTTAGACAAGAGTTACGCAAGTCTCCCTGCCTGGTCTCTGGGCGCCGATCGAATTGGAAAAAAAATTTGATGCTCTTCCATTAGTTGAAATAATTGTCAAATTGATTGATTTCATCTGTTTATACTCAAATTTTATAAAATTTTATTCTAAAAATGGCTATAAAATCTTATAATGTTGCTAAATTAAGGGTTCTTAAAATTTTTACTTTCCCTTACCTCTATATACATGTACTTTTTCAGTTTTTTTCGATTTTCTCAAAATTCGCTCAAACGATTTTGATTAAAATTCAAAAATCATTTATTTTTTAGATGCTCTTTAAAATGTATATTTTCATTTTGCCCTCAGAATTGTTTGAAGCAGACTTTACTCTTGTACTTCATTGGAAAGATAGGGGAACCAAATGGCTTAAATAAGGGGATTGTGTGTTTTTCCTTAACCCCATTGTATATTTCAATATACTGTACAACTATACTGTATAACTATGTATAGGAAAGATAGGAGAAATGATTGCCTTGGTAACAAAATATAAATATTTTCCTTTTTTTATGAAGTTTACATCTTGAAATATATCTCGACCATAGATCTCAACTAGGGTCCGACCGAAACAAGATTTTCAGCCGCCGAAACCGAAACCGAATATTCGGCCTCAACCTTAGTTTCGGCCGAAACCGAAACCGAAACTTGTATTTCCTATAAAACATTTTTTTCATTTTACCTTTTTTTTTTTTTTAAATTTTCTTTTCCCTCCCGTGAAAATCATTTTACCTTTTTTTTAGGGAGACTAAATTTTTTTTCTCCCTCAAGTGCAAATTATTTGACCTTTTTTTTTTTTTTTGCATGCGAGTCTCATCCCATTTTTTCAGACTCTGGTTTCGGCCGGCCGAAAGGTTCGGCCACTTTTTGGCCGAAACCGAAACTACGGCCGAAACCATGATTTTTGGCCGAAACTGGCCGAAACCGAATATTCGGTCGGTTCCTAATCTCAACACAAACGCCTACGGGCTTGGTCTAGTTGGTAGCGTGACTCCCTTCTATACCGAAGGTCGCGGGTTCGGACCCCAGGCAGTCCGATGATTTTATTTAACGCCACTTGGATACCACCAAATGACTTAAATAGAAATGCCCGACCCCCAATAGATATATTAATAATTAACGATTATCATCAAAGTCTTAAATGGCCTAATTTGCCGAAAAGACTGTGTGCATGTGTGTGTGAGTGTGAGTGTGAATGTGAAAAAAGTGTGAGTGTTTAAAAAAAAATCAAAAAAAATCTGGTGTGACAAGCACAGCCAAAGTTAAGAGAAATTTGTGTGACCATCATAACAAATTTTTTTTTTCTACGAGTCTTTAAAATTCTTTTTAATCTGTCCGAAGATATAATTTTAATTTATTATTTTATTTTCTTAGAAAAGGGGGGGGGGGGCGCGCCTTGGTCAAGAGGAACAAACAGAGAGGAGGGGAGGGGGAGGCAGAGGGCTCCGCCCCTCCTTTGTCTGAATTAAGAGGTCCAAATATTAACAGAGAAAAGAAATAAAACTTTGAATCTTCAAATGTCTCTAACTCGCAAACCGCTTCTTCAATTTGCATCGGATTTTTTGTAATGAGTTTAGAATTTCCTAGAGATTACTTAGATGAAGCTAAAATTTAATATTTAAACATTTATTTTTTCATTATATCTCACCATCCGATTAGCCAATCAGATGAGAGTAAAAAGGATCATTGATCTATATTCACTGAATTTTTGCCTACGTGTATATAAAATTTCTAGCTTTCTAGCTCCAATGGTTTCGTTAAATTAGCGCTCTGAAGGTTTAGACCCGCTCAACGAATGTGTTCAGGGTCCATGCATGAGACAATTTTTCTCAAGGGACTCGCTCTAAAAAAAAAAATTCATTTCATATCATAACAGAATTGGATGAAATTTTATGTCCTCTTTTGACGTGACAACGTCTTACAAATCATGTTAGAGGGGCATGCACGAAAAAGTTTATTGGCTTGAATAACTCCTCTGTCTTAAGAGGTATAATTATGGGGAATATACGGTTAGAAAGAATGAGTTTTCAGCTAAAGATTTCACCATTTATTTTTTTCCTATCATTTTATTTTACCGCGCTGCGGTAAATTCTAATTTGAAATTTTAAACCCCTGTAGATTCCGAACGACTATTCAGATCAGACTAAATGAGATGTCATTTGGTGCAGAAAGATAACCTCTAATAGAATAAATAAAAAAATCCCGAGTAATTAACTCCAAAATTAGTTTTTTTCTCGAAAAACCTCATTTTTTAGGCAAAAAAATATCGAAAAATAGCCCTATTTATGTAACGCCTAGCTACTTGACAATAAAAGCTACATTAAATCTAAATATAGTTTTAGAAAGAGTGGTCCAATGCCCAGAGGCAATTTTTTCATTTTTTTGATATGACGTCATTTTACCGCATGAGAGCACTCGGCGGGATTTCGTTTTTCGAAATTTTAAACCCCTGTAGATTCCGAACGGCTAATCAGATCAGACTAAATGAGATGTCATTTGGTGCAGAAACAAATCCTCTAATAGAATAAATAAAAAATCCAGAGTAATTAACGCTAAAATTAGTTTTTTTTTTTCGAAAAACCTCATTTTTTAAGCATATGTCGCCCTTAATGGATAAAAAAAAGCCACACCTGTCATATATTGTTTCAATGAAAATGTTTGAACATGTTTATTTATGAAAACAAACTACTAGTAAAAAAAAAACAATACTTTCTCTCTTTATATTTCAATATAGGTAAGAGAAAAAAATTTTTTTTTGAAGTCAAGCAAAAGACGTTGTCACGTTAAAAAGCCATCGGCTGTGTAGAAGACACAGCCAACACCTAATTTTTACGTAAAATTCAGCTTTCAATTTTTGAGACTTCTTAATTTTATTTTACTAGCTCGTTGGTTATAAACAACCCACAACATGTATACAAAATCTGGTGTGACAAGCCCAGCAGATTTTTTTTTGTCGACATGTATTTAGTTTCCGACAGTACGGCACATTCGATTTTCAAGATGTAAAATTTATAAGTATGGAAAAATATTTATATTTTGTTACCATAGCAACAATTTCTCCAATCTTTCCAATGAAGTACAAGAGTAAAGTCTGCTACAAACAATTCTGAGGGCAAAATGAAAATATACATTTTAAAGAGCATCTGAAACATAAATGATTTTTGAATTTTAATCAAAATCGTTTGAGCGAATTTTGAGAAAATCGAAAAAAACTGAAAAAGTACATGTATATAGAGGTAAGGGAAAGTAAAAATTTTAAGAACCCTTAATTTAGCAACATTATAAGATTTTATAGCCATTTTTAGAATAAAATTTTATAAAATTTGAGTATAAACAGATGAAATCAATCAATTTGACAATTATTTCAACTAATGGAAGAGCATCAAATTTTTTTTCCAATTCGATCGGCGCCCGGCGACAAGCCAGGGAGACTTGCGTGACTCTTGTCTAAGCCTTTCGTCTCGCGCGAGATCGCTTTTCAAAAAATCGCTATATCTCTCTTATTTATTCACGGATTTGAGGCAAAATGCAAAACTGGTCTCTTGAATTAATTATAAAGCCATAGGAATTTTTCTATTTAGCTACGCCCACATAAAATGAGGGTTTGTTGATGACACTCACGACTTGGAATGTCAACTCCCGCCAATATTTTTTAATTTATTGTTTTTTAATTAAATAAACACATTTAGGGCTTGATATCGATTGAATAAATTAAAATATAAAATATTCTAACTAAAACAATCCATTTTTGGCCAAGGAATGTCCTAGAAATAATAAAAAATCGATTTTAATTAATTTTGACAGATGAATTTTTTTCTTTTCAAAATAATAAAAAAACTATTCAACATATATAAAGAGTGAATACTGCATTAGAATCATCACTAAATCCTGAATCTTACACATTTATGTCAATTACTAGTTTGCTCTATTTAATAAGAGAGAGTCACATCTATGTTTGCTTGAATTATCGTAAATTTGCTAAAAACTAAAAAAGATATAAAATTGGTGTTTATTGATTCGTTATCTGCATTAAATACAGAATGTATTCGATATCTTAAATGTCTTCTACCCTTTATGTTTAATGATATTAAGCCTTCTCAAATTTTGTATCGTTTTTTGAGTATAACTCGAAAAATAATTGAGATACAAAAATAACAAAAGTAGATTCTTAATCCTCATCAAATCCCCCATATTTTCCCCGTGTCATATGTTTAAGAAGTGGTTAAATTAAAAATCTTATATTTTTAGAATTTGTATCAATTAATCGAAAACTATTAGAGATATTAAAATTTCGTATGCAAATTCTTATTCTACGTGAAAATTTATCCAGAAACGATGCATCACATGCCTTGTGTTGTGTTTAATAGATAGATAGTAGCTAGGGGCGTAGCGTAGCGAGAGGAGGGGGGCAAGGGGGTCATCATGCCCCGGGTACTACTCACAAATGGGCGCCAAATGGTCCGCAAAACAAAATATTGCTGGATAATTTTTATTTTTATTATAATTGATTTCTGGAAAATATATTTTAAATTTACTGCCAGTGTAATATAATAATTATGTATATTTTACATATAATATTATATGGTTTTCGAATGGAGGTGGGGGGGGGGGCGCTAAAAAGTTATTGTCCCCCGGGCGCGAGTTAAGCTCACTACGCCACTGCACTTTGATATTTAACTACCCTACAGTAATACAAGATCGAAATATCGCTTGTGTTCAAATAAATAAAACAACCATGTGATGATGAAGAATTGGAAGATTTTACATCTAACTAAATATTATATATAACTATCATTTATTTGGCAATATTCTCTGACTGCTTAATTAATTTTTTTTTCTCGTTCAATTTTTATAATTCTTCCAAATGTGCAAAAAAAAAAAAAATTTAACTTAAAAGCTATAAAATTATTATTTTTAAAAAGAGAAATCATTTTTCTTAGAAACGAGGGGAGGGCGCCTGGCGACAATCAGAGCAGTGGGGTGGGGGAGCCTGGGCCACCCGCGACCCTCCCTCCTTTGGTCAATTTAAATCGTCTAATAAACTAACATTGGAAATGAATAAAATTTTGAAACTTCAATTGTCTATAACTCGGAAACGGCGCATCCAATTCGCATCGGATCTTTTGTAATGAGTTTAGAATTTCCTAGAGAATATTCACATGGAACTAAAATTGAATAATTAAGAATATATTTTTTCTTTAATCCTACCATCCGTTCAACCAATCAAATGATAGTAAAAAGGATCATCGTTCTATATTCTCTGAAATTTTCCCTTTTATCTGTATATAAAATTTTCAAACAGTTTTTTTTTTATTTCTTTTTATTAGCAATCTCCGCACTCCCATTATAATATAAATTTTAAATAAATACCTTAGGGGTTGTCCACATATTACGTAACGCGTTAGGGGAGGGAGAGGCATCATGGGCGTAACTAGGGGGGTGCCGGGGGGCATGGCCCTCCAGAAGGCTCGTGCCCCCCCCCCCCCCAGAATGCTCCCTGCCCCGAGAAAAATTGAGAAAATATGGGGCTTTCCAGGCCCTCCGGAGGATAGCTAGTCCCATGCCCCCTCCCCCAGCCAAATTCTCTAGTTACGCCCATGCTCAAAATAGATAAAGTAGTTAACAAAAACAAAACGAAATAAGTTATTAAGAAACTTTTGAATATATGTCAATCAAAGGTAATTAACAAATTCTATTGAACATTACTATGCATAATTTAAAAATATTTTCGTCTTTCTGAGAAGATGAAATGGCTTCTTTTACTGTGGAAAGCACTCCCTAGTTTATTTTCTCTATTCGTCTCAGCATACACATAATTCCTCTATTCTTTTATTCTTTATTTAGGCTTATAGGAAAAAGAAAGTTGTGAAAAAGGGTCATGGGCGTAGCCAGGGGGGGGCCGTTGTCCCCCCTGGCTGGTCCTAAAAATTAAAAAAACAAGCAAATATATATTTTTCCCATTGGGAATTTTTTTTAACACCCCAATCCACTACATTAATTTAATTTTTTTTATTTAAATAAATAATTAATAATCTATGTATATATTAATTGCAAACCCCCCCCTCTCGCCCTAACGAGGGGTTGCCCCCTAACAAGAAGTCTGGCTACGCCCATGAGAAGGGTTTATTTTGTTATCAAATAAAAAGATATAAATCTAATTTTTAAATAAATATAATAATCTGGTTTATAATATTATAGTAAACATTCTTGTTTTTAATGAAGTGCCTTATGTTTTGGTCCGAATTGTATTAAAATTACAAGATATGTACACACAGTGGCCACCATCTGAAACAACAAAAAATACAATATTCTTATTATAAATGAGAGTCCTATTAGAGGTCATCAAATTTGAAATAATTAAAAGAAAAAACGCACTACAGTCAAGACGGGATACAAGGGGGGGGGGAGGGGGTAATAATATTTTTTTCCATCCTCGCTTTACCAACTGAGAGTTCAAATCCATCTCGTGCACTTTTTTTTTCATTTTTATTATTATCAATATCCCTTTATTTTTAATACTAACTTATAATTTCCTTCATCTGTGAAAATATATATTGACTATATAACAAATGTAATTATTATATTCTTCATAGGTTTTATTTATTTGTATTATTATTGTATTATTTGTATTAAAAAATGTGATCTATGTTACAGGAGAATAGAATAGTAGAGGAGGTGTTGGCCCCTAAAGTGACGTCACGTCAGAAGTAACACTCCTTTCTGTTTTTAATCTCCTGATACATCTCAAGATTTATCATCATTGGAATTGTGTATTTATGATATAAAAAAAAAGTATATTATCATTGTCTAATCATGCAGATTTGTGCTATAAGCTTGTGGAGATGTTTAGAATAAGTATAATTTTTAAATTCTCCACAAGATGGGAGCACAAAACAGCATGATTAGACAAGTCTCCCTAGTGAACAGATACAGGAGGATATCATGCTGATTTGTGCTGCTACCTAGTGGAGACATTTAGAATTATGATTTTTAAAGTCTCCACAAGAGTGCAGCACAAATCAGATATTATAAATAAATATACATACAATTCCAATGATAATAATTTTTTAAACTACCCGGAGTTCAAAATCGGAGAGGAGTATTATTTATTTTGGCGCCAAGATACTCCTCTACTGTTCTATTCTCCTGTTATTAAGGACCATATTTTAACATAAATTTATTGAATTTTGAATAAAAAATATAAATTATATATAAGTCTCGTAGGCCTATATTAATTAATAATTACATTGATTGATTATATATTAAAAATACATTTGTTATTGTTGAAATACATTAAAAAAATTATATATTTTCTAAATTGGATTAAAATGATTTATTATTTAGTAGAAAGAGAGAAAAGATAATGAGAGAGAGTCTGATTTCAACCAATGGGTAACGTCATCCAATTTCTCAGAAACAATTAAAGAAATAAAAATATATTTTTTTATTATATTCATCAAATAAAAAAAAAAAAAAGATAAATTATTTTAATAATGGACAAATATTTTAATTAAACTTTTTGATTAATTAAAGAGGTGGGATTTATTTTTTTCTTCGTGAGATGGGTTATAAAGTATATATATATTTTTTTAATTTATATTTTAAAAGACTTCCCTGCATGTGACAGACAGTTCAACACTCTGCGGGTCACCTATCCATGGTTAAGCAGTCCTTGGCTTTGCTTAACCAAATGTTCTCAATATTTTTTTTATTTAAAAAATTTTCTAGAAAAGTCCCATGACCGTAAAAATGATATGCCTATCTTTTTTATAATAATTGAAAACTTAAAATAGTCAGAAATTCCAGGATTGTAAAATAATTAAAACATTTAATCTTTTTATCTCTGTATCTATATTTGTATAATTATCCCATCATATATCAAGATCAACTTTTTAAAATAAATTTTACATTTCTATAAGAAAGAGTAAAAATTAGCTTTAAAAATAAAGGGAATTTGATAATAATAAAAATGAAAAAAAAAAGTGCACGAGGTGGATTTGAACTCGCAATGTTTGGTAAAGCGAGGATGGAAAAAAATATAGGATATATCATTCTATATAAAATATTTTGGAAAAAAATGAATTTCTTACTCTTTTAATTTTTTTTAATTTAAAAGATTTTATTTTTCAAAAGTAAAAATGTATCATTTTTAAAAATAAATGAAATAAAAGAAGAAATTTTGCCCCCCCCCCTGCCTCCTCCTAGAGGATGCCAGGGGGGCAAGGGTACATTGCCCCCCCCCCCCCCAGTTCCGGCGCCTATGATTGTAGTCATGTCATATGTAATTGTTCCTAAATCTACTTACTGTATAAACAAAAGAAAGATTCAGATCGAATAGGCCCATAACTGTTATTTTTAATTTGTCGTGCATCACTTGAAGAGAAACACGTTGAAGCTGAAAAATAACAATAAATTTAACAATTAAGTTAATAATTAAATATTTTTTTCTATACCTCAATCTTAATCAGTTCCCTTTTTTCCTTCATTATTAAAAAATGAGTTACCATCGAGAGGTAATTAGACTGAAAATAAAAAAAAAAACTTGGTTAAATTACGAATATCTTTAAGGTGCGCGTCTAGGGGTGCTAATTTTGGGACTTTCCAGCGGCCACAATTTTGAAGCTATCGACCTCAAATTTTTTTAAATTAAAGCTATTTAAAATATCTACAACTTATAGAAGGCCTTTTTTGAATTTCGAAAAAAAAAAAAATTTTTAGATTAATCGCATTAAATAAAAGATATTTAAAAAAAGGAGCTCTATAAGTTGTAGATAATTAAATTAGTAATCATTGTGTTAAAAAATAATTAATTTTTTGCCTTTAATTAATTAGCTGGAAAGTCTAGAATGAAATGGAACAAGTTCCGTGTATTCCAATGGGGGAACACTAACGCCATCTCTTGCCGCCTCGAGTCAATCGTGTTTTAACGGTTTTCGAGACCCACCTTAATAATAAATAAATTTGTCTTGAAAACTTACTTGTTCACAAAGAGAAGTGCACCCGGCACAAACACGTGCGAATCCACAAAAACATACGGCAAAAAGAGAAATCATAATATATGAAGTTACGAGTGGATCATTGTTTTTATCCAAAAATCCTAGGGCAAGTGACGTGAGAAAATAAGAAGATGTGGTCAAGCCAGCAAAAATAGAAATCACCAGGATTAAGAGGCAGGGGCCAAACACTTGAGTTAGTCTTCTTAGTAGGGTGTTCAAATTGGCGTGTAATTCAGCGTAATAATAAACAAGCTCGCGGGATTGCTGAATCTGCCAGAGGATGAGAAAACAATAACAATCTTCATTTGTAATTTTAATTCATTCTAATCATAAAGAAATTTTTTATAATTGTTGGGTAATGAAACGCAGAGGGTAATGCCCATATCTAGTATTGATTCGAGCAGGGCCGGATCTAGGGGTAGTGGGTGCATGTGCCCCGGGCGGCAGACATCAGGGGGCGGCAATTAAAGAAAGATTTACTAAAAAAATGATAAAATGATATGAATTTTGTGTAGAAAATTTTAAGGAGGAGGCGGCAAATTGAATTTTGCCCCTCCTAAAAAATTTCGTAGTTCCGGCCCTGGATTCGAGTGTCTAACTCTTAACGTGTCATGGGATCGGGGCTCTGGCTCCTCCACGAGGGTGGATACAAGGGGGGGGGGGTAAAGGGGGAAATTAATACTTAAAAATTTGATTTGTATATATATTCTGGCAAACAAGTACAGAATGCGCCTTTAAATTACCGAAAATAAGAAAAAATAGTGTGCTGTGCGACGAGTCACACCAGATTACCCCTCCCCCCGAGAAACACCTCTGGATCCGCCCTTCCTCTTGCACCTCCGTGAAGTTACTTTATTTCCTAACTCTAACTCCTCCTCCTCCTGCGTTCAGTTTTAGCAGGTGAACTAATCCATATTTCTGGTTCCTCACGGTTCCTTTTATGCTAGGGAGGATGTCCTAGTTCGAAGAGGGACTCCCTCAACACCGACTCCTTTCGAAGAATGCATCACTGAGAGGGAACCCCTTCCACAGGACGGAATGCCACAGCAACTCCCTCTCCTCGTAGAGTTGCCTGGGGGCTATTGTGGGGAAATCCAATATTCCAATCCAGTGCCTACTTGAGGATTTTTTTTATATGAAAAAATCCAGCAAGCCCGGGATTTGAACACGGATCTTCTTTGTAGAGGCCGACACCCTAGCCCGCTACTCTAGCGTGACCCCCTCTTTTATTCTTAAATACAACTTAATGATAGAATTTGTAAAATTAATACTTACAGATAAAATGTGTGTCCGAGGCATGTATTTTCCAAAATCTTCATTAATCTTTTTATAAAATAAATTAGAAAATGATATAATTCGACCATATATACCCCAAACTTGGCCCATTGCAATAAACAAGAATATAATTATTGATCTATATAAAATGGGATTTGTTTTTGTTGGAATAAAATATATAGAAAAATACATTTGTGACATACTAACAATCATTATTATCATCTAGAGAAAAAAAAAAAAAAACAAAGAATAAGACGAATAAAGTCAATGGAAAGAGAGAAAGGGAAAATGTCTTACTTGTATAATAATAGCAAGAAATATATTAAAATATTTAATACAATTTGGATATTTAGCGATTTGATTGATTATCTCAAGAGTTTTTTTAATTCTGAGCAGACTAAATCCAACAGCAACTATATAATTGGCAACGATAAAATAGATCATACCATAAGAGAGCATCTAAAAAAAAAAAAAAAATTAATTATTACGTAAAAATGGATAGTGACAAAAATGTTTTGGCATTTCTTACACTATAAATATCATTTTTCCATTTCATTCGTGGCAAAATAATAATAATACTTAATGCAACAGTCACAATATAAAGTATTATAGAATAGATAAGCCAAAAAATATTCAAAATATATTTTTTCTCTCCATTTTGATTTGTGATTAGAGTATAAGGCTCAAGTCCTAAAAGGCGACACATCCAAAAATTAATTTTCAAGCTCTGATACATATCGTAATACATTTTGATTATTAGCTTATATCGGTATTCGCGTCAAACTAATCAAAAAGTCCATCAATCAATATAAACTAATTTATTAAATCAATTAAGTGATGGAGAGTCTATTAGAAGAAATCTATATTCATTTATTTCTTCATACAATAATCAATTCATTATATCAAATATATAGCATATCAGGGGCGTATATAAGGGAGGAGGGGCGAGGGGGCCCGGCCCCCGAAATTTCCCAAACACATATACATATATAGAGATCTACAGACATAATGCGTCCACAAGCAATCTTTTTTTTTTCCATTCTCACACAAAACTTCGTGAGTTCAAATCCACCTCCTGCACTTTTTTTTTTTATTCTTAACTGTTTTTTATACCTCATGTCAGGGGGAGGGGGTTGGCCTATTAATTTTTAAAATTTTATATTCAAAATAAAATTAAATTCCCAAAATAATAAAAACCTCGTGCAGCTCACAACTAGGTCGGTCCCCTTTGTTTTGCGCCCCCAGCCCAGGTGCGCCAGTGGCGGGCGCCTGTTTTGCCACGCCCTCGTTACGGCCCTGTACCTCAGCTCTGAGGGGCCAGGGCCATCCTCTCAAAGACAAATTTTTATTAAATAACGAAATTTTTCCGCCCAGCGGAAAATTTTTTGTTAGGGTGGAAATTTTTTTTTCCTCCCGTGAAATTCATTTTTTAGGGAGACTAAATTTAACCGCCCTATGGGAACTTTTTATTCCCACCCTGCGGAAATTATTTTCCCCACCGTGACAATCATTTTACCTTTTTTTGGGGAGACGAAATTGGAGGGAGGGGGCTGATAAAATCCAAATGGATCTGTTGATAACCCTATGTACCGTGTATTATTTCAGCACCGGAGGCCATTTAGACCCCGTTCCTATCAAGGGCGGATCCAGAGGTGTTTCTCGAGGGGGGTAATCTGGTGTGACTCGTCGCACAGCACCAGGGGCGTATATAGAAATTTTTTTTCGGGGGGGCTGTTCTCAAAAATTTTTCTACGAAAAATTTTGTTTTTTCGCGGAACCAAAATTTCGATTTTGCGAAACCAAAAAATTTTTTCATGTTCCGCCAAAAATTTTCCCATCACGCGGAACCTAAAATTTTTTCATGTGCCGTTCGCGGAACCATAAATTGCAAAAAATTTTTCCCGTCGATTAAAATATTTTACCTTTTTTTTTAGAGAGGCAAAATTTTTCCCACCCGCGGAACCAAAAAATTTTTCATGTACCGTTCGCGGAAAATTTCACTATTTTCGGAACCTGGTATTTTCCTCAGAATATAAATACAAATCAAATTTTTAAGTATTGATTTTTTTAAATTTTACGTTAAAAATATATTTTTTTGCGAAAAAAAGGTATTTTTTCAAATCTCGGGGGGGGGGTAATTACTCCCTTTACTCCCCCCCTGTATCTGCCCTTAGTTCCTATTTAACAAATAACAAGTATTACTGGAATTTTTTGGGGACTGTACGTTAAATATAAATTTGAAAAGAGCGCTCTTTGAAACAAATACAAAATAATAATAAAAATTTTTTTAATCTGATCATAAAAACAATTCAAAAATATATTTTATTATATTATATTATAATTAATAATATATAGCTATGATAGGCAAAGATTAAAGACAAAAATAAATAAATAAAAATCGCTGCGCCATTAGCGCTCTCACGCGGCCTCTCAAGGAACTATAATCTCCCTCCCTTTCTCTGCTTGTATTTAATCAATATGTGAGATCCTTATGTCATTTATATATCAATTGTCATAAAAGTAGTCATTAATATTATTCATCCCAATTTTCAATATTTAAATATGAACATATAACTATTAAATATCAATTTCTGTTAGTGGACTTATTTATATACATCAAATTGTTTTAAATTTTCTCATAAATGGAAGAAAGTTGAAACTCAAGGTTTGTGAATGAATAATATTTGTGTGTATCTATGATATTACTAATATTTTCTTTTATTGTATTTATTTAGCAGGTAGATAATGAATTGAACTGTTAGTAAATGATTATGTAATCGACGAGAGTGAAAGCTTCTCCCTGGCATCCTAGTCAGTGAGCCAGTCAGTGTCAGCCAGGAGAGCAAGTGAGAAACTCCTCAGCCGGCCTAATTCATCTTCTTATTCTATCTCTACAACTTATTTAATTTTAAAATAAAGAAATGGCCCATCAAACATCTTCTATCGATGGGGTTGTTCATGTGAAGAGTGTGGTTCCAAAAAATAAGTAAGTACCATAAAATTCAAACCTTTTCATTGATAATTAAAATTGTATTAGCCCTATTTAGCTGGCTTGTTCGGTTAAAAACACTGGTTTAGACCGGTTTTAACCATCCTGGTTTTAATCCAATTTTGACCACTGGTTTTTATTGAGAGACCATTTAATTTTAATTCCTCACTGTGTGAAGGCTTTATAAAATTAAATTCGGTAGTTAAATGGGATATTAATAAAAAAAAATTGATTTCACGTGTTTTAATTTACTGTCGAAAAGTAAATTTATCCAGACACAAAAATCTGGTGTGACAGGACGCACAACCCACAACTTTCTCCTACATTAGCCTTTATTTTCGCATGTAGGGAAGGTACAGTGAGGGACAATATTAAGTCGCGCCGGAAAACCGAAACAAGATTGACTCGAGGCGGCCCCCCAGCAAAAAAAATTTTTTTTTTAGAAAATAAAAAAAGGGTTTTAAGTTGAGATATTTTAAATAGCTTTAATTTAAAAAAAATTGATATAAAATGCGAAACCAAAATTCCTACCCATGCGTTTTCTACTTGTGATTATTAATTATATTATATATTTATTAATGGAAACTTTCATGGCTCAAGCTTAGAAAATTTCCAATAAAGATTTTCAGTTTCTTTTATAAAAACAATGAAATAATCACAAGTAGAAAACGCATGGGTGGGACTTAACTTTGGCGTTCTCTGTACCTAACTTAAATATAAAATTTCAACCTCGTTTTCCTTCTTTCTTTTACCAGATAGACGCAAAGGGCCGGGCAAAATACTCAAAAACCAGAATTTGAAATTCAAAATAGTAGGGGTGTTCGATTATGGAAAAAAAAATCGATTATTCCAATTAATCGATTATTGGGAGTCTCATCCCATCTTTTCCGAAAATAATCGATTATTTACCCAATAATCTATTAAGAAAAATAATCGAAATAATCGATTAATCGATTATTATTATTTTTTTAATTAATCGATTATTTTTTAAGGAAAAATCAGTGAATAATCGATTAATCGATTATTTTGCACAGCCCTACTTAGAACTCAGGTATTTGAAATACAAAATACAAATGTATTTCAATTACAATATTTGAAATAGTGCCCGGGCCTGCAGACAAAATGGCCCATTTTGCGGGACTGACTCAGGGGACCTCAAAACATGTATTTCCATCAAAATCTCGTCGTCATATTTGTGACATGATCTCAATACTTTCTATATATTAACTTATATAGTAAAGAGAAAATAATATATATGTTTATATCAATACTAATAGCATAAAATTGAAAAAAAAATTGTGGTTTAAACCATTTTTGGACGATTTTTAACCACTTTTGACCAGTGTTCTGGTCCAAATCTAAAAAGTGTTTGTTTTTTTTTAACAACTTTGCTATTTAGTTATATTAGGTGGTGGATTCCTTCTTTCATTCAATCCCCCCAAGCAACTCGCTTTATATTGTTAGAAATTACATATAAGAAATTCCAAATAATTTAAATATTTAGGGGAAACAGCTCGATTAGAAGTCATGGGGAATGGGCAGCGCAGACAGACCCGTTTATATACAAGTATATAAATGATTTTTTAAAAAAACTGGAAAAAATTCTTAATCGATTAACTAATAAAACTTTTTAAGACCAAGACAATCTTATCTTACTTTATAGTTAATATTAATTTTTCTAAAAATAGTATTTATTTTTAGATAACAAAATTAGGCTTATAGGTAATGTTAATTCTTACATTATATACTTAAAAATTCGAAGCGGCTGTCCGCATGTTGATTCTTCTAAATCCTTACCATCGATCATAATAACATCCCCGAAACGAGCAAACCAATCGTCAACTCCTCTTCTTTTTCTGAAAATTCAAATTCGGTTATTCTGGCGATTAATGAATCTATCAATTTCTCTTGAGACTCCTTTGAATATTCGTTTACTTTAATTTTCGCTAAAAAATTGCTCGCAGAACATCTGGAAGTGGTCAATGGACAATATTTTCTCCGCCATTTGTACTTTTTCCTCGTCGCCACAAAATCTTATATCTTATAAATTAAATAACTAACTAGGATATTTATTTAAGTTAGGAAATAATAAACACAAAGAATATTTTAGGTATATTTTTTTCCCCCCCCCCCCCCCTACAAACAAACCCACCTTCAAGTATTATGTCACAACATAGAATTACCCCATAGGCCCCCCCCCTCCCTTCCTTTTTACTTTTTTTTTCTTTTTTTTTTATTGTTTCTTATTTCACTCAATCACTCCTCCTTTTTTTCTTGTTGAAATAATCTTTCTTTTTTTTTTTTTTTAGTTTTCCTCTCTTCTTTTCTCTTTTCAAACTTTTAAATTTTAAATTTTATATTGTTATTTCACTTATATACAGTCACTTTATTAGTAGGAGTCGGTCCTTCCTCCCTCCTCTTGGCTGTTACCTAATATGTGGACGACCCCTAAACTATATTTTTAATTATGTATAATTAATTACATTAATTAGATAATAACAAATCAATAATAACAACGAATAACAATCCAGACACGGCCTCTTTGAGTCCCTTGATCATCTAATCACCCCTACCCCGCACTTAACATAACTTACTTTTCTTTCCTCTGCTAATCGAAAATTGTGTAATATGTCACACTAGATTTTTCTTGACGACATATATTTTATTTTCTCCAAAAGCTTTGTTGCAGTTCCAGTGAGTGTCAAAGTTAAATTCCACTCAGGCCTTTTCCAAATGTGATTATTTCATTGTTTTTATAAAAGATGATAGAATTCTTGATTGGATAAAAGATTTGGTCCACGAAAATCTCTGATAAAAATTGTAAAAAAAAAAAAAAACAATGAAATAATCACATATCAAATATGCATATGCGGAACTTAACCTCTGTTACTCAATGTACCAACATTTAACCTGATATTTCTTTACGTTCTTGAGAGATAGAATATCTCAACTCAAAACGTATTTTAATCAAAATCTCCACATTGAATTTATGATACAATCGCAATACTCTCTCTTTATATTCGATCTATAGGTAAGAAAAATAGAAAAGTTTTGATTAAAAAATAAAATAAAATTAGAATTAAAAAATGAAGTCATTTTTTGCATATTTTAATTTTTTTTTCGGTCCTGGGTAGTCGGGGAATTTAATTACGATCGGTCCTTCACTTTTGTGAATCAATTTAAACTAACAAAGTAAAGAAATTTAGTTGAAGAATCGAAATAGCTCTACTCCAGGGAAAAGTTTTTTTTTTTTTTTTTTTTTTTTTATCAGGAATTATTCCAAGGCTAAATTTTAAATAATTTCTTAATACTATTTTCTAATCTATTCATCTTATATAAAAATTATTTTCTTATATTTAATTCCTTTAATTCCTTTTCAAGATTATTAAATACATTCAGATAATAATTATTTGATGTCACGTACGATTTGTTTCTATTTTAATTTAAAGAAAAAAATAAACTTAATATTGATACTCTTACAAAATATTTACCTAACTATTATCAAATATTAGTCACAATCTTTAATCAAAAACCATTATAATTTATGTCAGTATTTTTTAGACAAATTTCTGATATATATATAATTTCTTATTTATATGAGAAAGTATTTTAGGATTACCACCTGCCATCAGAATATTTTTAGGAAGGGCTCATTCCTTTGAGATAATCATTAACTGATTTTTTTTTAGAATTCTATTCTAATTCTAATTAGTTCATTGAACGTTAAACTAACAAATACTCTAACGGGGTTTTTTTCTCTTTTTTGGCAATTTCGTGCTCTAATAGTTTCCTAATATCTTTAGACATTTTCTTCTACTTTCTCATTACCTATCGACCTATCTACTTTTTTTAGATACTTATTAATCATTCAGAATAAAAGAAATTGACGAACCCCATCAATTTGTTTATGTGGTTGACTTGTTTATTCTCCTCCCAGCCAATAAATTCCAATCTATTCTTTAATCTCTTTTGGAAGTCTTCCCTGAATATTTCTCCAATTCTATTTCAAGGCCTATATATTTTATACATGAAAAATATTGATTGTTTTTCTCCTTTGGTGATAAAATCGAAATACCTACCATCAGTGGCGCAACCAGGATTTGCTCCCTGGGGGGGGTTTGACTAGACGCGCAGCCCCTCTTTGCAGAGGCGTACACTGAGAGGCAGTTGGGGGCCTGGGGCGGAACTAGAAGAGGGGGCCTTATATTGAATTTTTTTTTTGGGGGGGTGGTACCTTTTAATATCCCTCCTCCATACACAAAAACATTTTTAAAATACCGTATATCCCTGAACCCCAAGGGGTATTTTCATTAAATTTTCTTTTTTTATCTAAATTTTCCCATTTTTACTTGAGCCCTGAGGGCCCCAGGGCCTCTCAAAGAGAAATTTTCAATAAATTTTGTTTTTACTTGAGCCCTGAAGCCCTGGGGCCTCCCAAAGAGAAATTTTCAATAAATTTTGTTTTTACTTGAGCTCCTGAGGGCCCCGGGGGCCTCTCAAAGAGAAATTTTCAATAAATTTTGTTTTTTTTATCTAAATTTTCCCCATTTTTACTTGAGCCCCAAGGGCCCCGGGCCTCTCAAAGAGGAATTTTCATTAAATTTTGTTTTTACTTGAGCCCTGAGGGCCCCCGGGGGCCTCTCAAAGAGAAATTTTCAATAAATTTTGTTTTTACTTGAGCCCTGAGGGCCCCGGGCCTCTCAAAGAGAAATTTTCAATAAATTTTGTTTTTTTATCTAAATTTTCCCATTTTTACTTGGAGCCCCAAGGGCCCCGGGGCCTCTCAAAGAGAAATTTTTCATTAAATTTTGTTTTACTTACTTGAGCCCTGAGGGCCCCGGGGCCTCTCAAAGAGAATGTTTCAATAAATTTTGGTTTTTACTTGAGCCCTGAGGGCCCCGGGGCCTTCTCAAAGGGAAAATTTTCATTGAATTTTTTTTTTATAAATATATGGGGGCCTCCAGGCCGGCTCGGGGCGTGGGGCGGACCGGCCCCCTCGCCCCCCCCCCCCTCGGTACGCCACTGCCTCTCTTGGCGGCCGGAGTGCCTAGATGGGGGTCTGCCCCTGGCCATCCCCCCCCCCCCCCAATAGCCGAAGTCTGCTGACATCGGACCTTCTTTGGTCCAGGGAGATGTGTAACTCTTAATATAAAATTTCATCCTCATAGCCTCAACCCCTTCATGCTTTAAATTGAACCCAGCCAGACACACACACACACAGACAGACAGAACATGTTACGAAAAACCACTTTGAATTCAGGGGACCTCAAAACGTGAAGAACCATAAAAATTTCGGACATCGAATTTTTGACATTAATCCAATACTTTATATATATATATATATATATATATATATATATTATCATAATTGTAGAGCTAGAGAAAGTAAAGATAAATTCCCGGGTGGGGGAGATGTAGATTCCGAAACCCCTCTCTCCCCTCTCCTACTCCTCAAAAATCAGCCCCCGACGGGACTGGTCGACCAGCTCTCGACGTGTTCATCTCAAATCACCATTCTCTCAAATCACTCATTGACAATTTCAAATTTCAATAAATGAATGTAGAGTCTTATATTAGTCTTTTGTTAGTGATGATTTAGGAGAAATAACCAAAGAATTAGTTTTTTTTTTATTTCTTATATATAATATATATATTTTATATTAATACTTTACGAAAATAATGTTAATTTTCATTTTTGTTAAAATTTTTAAAAATAAAAATAAACATATTTTTTAAGAAATTATTTTTTTTATAATAAAAAGTATTACAATTTTTTTTTCTTTTCTAATAATTTGTAATAATATATAGAAATTTGAATTTT
>JAKCPI010006293.1:0-16449 GCA_023213315.1 Euborellia annulipes
AAAATAGTTAATCTACAAATCAAAGATAAGAAAATTTTATGATTAAGATGTTGTTTTGGTTAGAAGAATTCTTGGGTCTAGTGATAGCGGTGAAATAACAAGTTTATAATTTCTTTAATAATTAACCGATTTGCACAAATGAATGATGGCTGGAAAGCTAAAGAGTTACAGAATATCGTACATATATGTTTTTTGTATTCAGGGATGTTAAAAAAATTTTAGGGTTGTCTAAAGTTAAGAAAAACTGGAAAAATTGAATTTTTTTTCAACTTTTAGCCTTGTTTTGCACCACTAAATCACTTCTGATTGGGCAGAATCTCTAGATTTTCTATGTATCTTAGCTACCTGTATATCTTTAAGAGAAAACACCATAAAAAATCTAGAAAACTCAAAATAAGAGCCGCTTTAGAGCAGAATTTCAATTAAAACGTTATATTATCTATATCCCTAAAACTAGAGATATTCGAGCAAAACTGACGGCATTTTTGGAAAAAAAAGACGACGCATATAGCGACGAGAATAGCTCAAACTAGTCCCGGTACCAAAATCACTGTTAGCCTGTATAATGTTTCCCAATTATGACGAAAAACTAACGCAATGGTTGTTTTAATTAATTTTTCTATGATCCCATCATGATCCCTCGATGAGGCTTATATTATTTTTTAACCTTTAAGCAAGGACCATTTTAGAATTTTTTCAAAATTTTCGAAGTGGTACTTTTTGAGAAAAATTAATTTAAATTTTTTATTTTGAAATTAAATTTTTTTTTTATTACCACCCCAGGTGTGTTGTATATCAGTGGAAAGGGTGTCTGAAAAGCTGTAAAATGACACCTCATTCTTCTCTCTATCTCATCTCTAAGAGATTTTAGAGCAATTTAAATATATGTGGTTAGGTCGATTTTTTTGCCATTTTTGACCAATTTAACCCGCCATATTTCTTAAACGAGTTGAGATATCAAGTTGAAATTGGGGCTTTTTCTTAGTCTCTATTGACTCTACCTATGACCCAAATTTCATAGAAATCTGAGATGGAGAGGTTAAAAAGTGTATCGTTTTGACGTGGAAAGAATGACTCGGGCCTGGAAAGCCCCATATTTTCTCAATTTTTCTTGGGGCCAAGAGCTTTCTGGGGGGGGGCCACGAGCCTTCTGGGGGGGCCAGGCCCCCCCGGGACCCCCTAGTTACGCCCATGTTTATAAGTATGGGAAAATATTTATATTTTGTTTCCATGGCAAGCATTTCTCCTATCTTTCCTATAAAGTACAAGAGTAAAGTGGTCTTCAGAAGATTTCAATCACAAAATGAGAATATACATTTTATAGAGAATCTAAAAAATAATTGATTTTTGAATTTAAAAAAAAATCGTTGGAGCAAATTTTGAGAAAATCAAAAAAAACTGAAAAAGTGCATCAGTAAAGTACTAGTACTCTTTGGTCAATTTTGTTCAAAAGCTTCGAGTCACGTCCCATGGGGGTGCCTAACTTAAATATAAAATTTCAACTTCCTAGCTCTTTTTACTTTCTCGTACTCTATATATGAAATATATAGAGAGAGAAAGTATTGCGATCATGTCAAAAATTCGATGTCCAGATTTTGATGGATATACATGTTTTTTTGGTCCCCTGAGTCCAAAAAAGTGGGTCCCGCAAATTGGTCTGTGTGTGTGTGTGTGTGTGTGTGTGTGTGTGTGTGTGTGTGTGTGTGTGTGTGTGTGTGTGTGTGTGTGTGTGTGTGTGTGTGTGTGTGTGTGTGTGTGTGTGTGTGTGTGTGTGTGTGTGTGTGTGTGTGTCTGTGTGTCTGTGTGTGTGGACCCATTTTTTTAGCATGAAGGAATTGAGCTACCGGATTGAAATTTTATATTTAACTTAGGTACCTTTGAAGAATCTCAAAATAAGCTTTTGAACAAAATCGGCCAAAAAGTACTAGTACTTTACTGATGTACTTTTTCAGTTTTTTTTGATTTTCTCAAAATTCCCTCCAAGGATTTTTTTTAAAATTCATAAATCAACTATTTTTTAGATGCTCTTTAAAATGTATATTCTCATTTTGCCGTTGAAATCTTCTGAAGACCACTTTACTCTTGTTCTTCATAGGAAAGATAGAAATGGTTGCCATGGTAACGGAATTTAAATCTTTTTCTTTTTATTAGATTAAAAATCAATTATTATTTAAATTCCCATTTTTTTACTTTCTCTTACCTATGTATATATGTAATATATATATAGAGAGAAAGTATTGGATTCATGTCAAAAAATTCGATGTCGAGATTTTGATGGATCTTCACGTTTTGAGGTCCCCTGAATCCAAAAAAGTGGTTTTCGCGACATGGTCTGTCTGTGGGTGGGGTGGGTGGGTGGGTGGGTGGGTGTGTGTGTCTGTGTTCAATTTTAAGCATGAAGGAATTGAGCTACGAGGTTGAAATTTTATATTTAAGTTAAACACCTCCCGAGGACCGGAAAAATAAGCTTTTAATCAAAATCGGCCAAAGAGTACTAGTACTTTACTGATGTACTTTTTCAGTTTTTTTCGATTTTCTCAAAATTTGCTCCAACGATTTTTTTTTTAAATTCAAAAATCAATTATTTTTTAGATGTTCTTTAAAATGTATATTCTCATTTTGCGATTGAAATCTTCTGAAGACCACTTTACTCTTGTATTTCATAGGGAAGATAGGAGAAATGTGGGGTTGCCAATCTGGGGGGGCCCGGGGGTGGTAACAATAATATAAATATTTTCCCATACTTATAAATTTTACATCTGAATTCAAATGTTCCGTACTGTCGGGAACTAAATATATGTCGACACAAAAAATCTGGTGTTTTTTTTTTTTTTGACAAGCACAGTAGGGGCACAAGGCCCCCCTTTCGATTACCGAAGGTAAGAGAAAGTTGTGTGCTGTGCGCCAGAATCACACCTTTTAGATTTTTAGATTAAAATTCATATAAATCAATTATTTAGATGCCCTTTTAAAAAGTTGGCTTACATCTTAATATTTTGTAAAAATTGTTTGATGTACTCAAATCATTTCATCTAAATTAAATTTTACACTTTGATATTTAACAGTAATACAAGATCTAAATATCGCTTGTGTTCAAATAAATATAACAACCATGTGATGACAGTGGCGTAGCGAGAGGGGGGGCAAGGGGGGTCATCATGCCCCGGGCGCTACTCACAAAGGGGCGCCAAACAAATTCGCAAAACAAAAAATAATTTTAATGTCCGGGAAAAAAATTAAAAAAATTTTCCGCGTGACAGAAAAATTTGGTTCCGCAAAAAAAATAAAATTTTTCCGCAGGAAGAGGGGAAAATTCATAAATCAATTATTTTTTGTGTATGTATTTAGTTTCGGACGGTACGGCACATTCGATTTTCAAGATGTAAAATTTATAAGTATGGAAAAATATTTATATTTTGTTACCATAGCAACCATTTCTCCTATCTTTCCAATGGAGTACAAGAGTAAAGTGTGCTTCAAACAATTCTGAGGGCAAAATGAAAATATACATTTTAAAGAGCATCTAAAAAATAAATGATTTTTGAATTTTAATCAAAATCGTTTGAGCGAATTTTGAGAAAATCGAAAAAAACTGAAAAAGTACATGTATATAGAGGTAAGGGAAAGTAACAATTTTAAGATCCCTTAATTTAGCAACATTATAAGATTTTATAGCCATTTTTAGAATTAAATTTTATAAAATTTGAGTATAAACACATGAAATCAATCAATTTGACAATTATTTCAACTAATGGAAGAGCATCAAATTTTTTTTCCAATTCGATCGGCGCCCAGACACGAGCCAGGGAGACTCGCGTAACACTTGTCTAAGCCTTTCGTCGCGCGCAAGATCGCTTTTCAAAAAATCGCTGAATCTCTCTTATTTATTCACGGATTTGAGGCAAAATGCAAAACTGGTCTCTTGAATTGATTATAAAGCCATAGGAATTTTTCTAATTAGCTACGCCCACATAAAATGAGGGTTTGTTGATGACACTCACCACTTGGAATGTCAACTCCCGCCAATATTTTCTAATTTATTGTTTTTTAATTAAATAAACACATTTAGGGCTTGATATCGATTGAATAAATTAAAATATAAAATATTCTAACTAAAACAATCCATTTTTGGCCAAGGAATGTCCTAAAAATAATAAAAAATCGATTTTAATTAATTTTGACAGATGAATTTTTTTCTTTTCAAAATAATAAAAAAACTATTCAATATATAGAAATAGTGAATAGTGCATTAGAATCAGCACTAAATCCTGAATCTTATACATTTATGTCAATTACTAGTTTGCTCTATTTAATAAGAGAGAGTCACATCTATGTTTGCTTGAATTTTCGTAAATTTGCTAAAAACTAAAAAAGATATAAAATTGGTGTTTATTGATTCGTTATCTGCATTAAATACAGAATTTATTCGATATCTTAAATGTCTTCTACCTTTTATGTTTAATGATATTAAGCCTTCTCAAATTTTGGATCGTTTTTTGAGTATAACTCGAAAAATAATTGAGATACAAAAATAACAAAAGTAGATTCTTAATCCTCATCAAATCCCCCATATTTTCCCAGTGTCATATGTTTAAGAAGTGGTTAAATTAAAAATCTTATATTTTTAGAATTTGTATCAATTAATCGAAAACTATTAGAGATATTAAAATTTCGTATGCAAATTCTTATTCTACGTGAAAATTTATCCAGAAACGATGTATCATATGCCTTGTGTTGTGTTTAATAGATAGATAGTAGCTAGGGGCGTAGCGAGAGGAGGGGGGCAAGGGGGTCATCATGCCCCGGGTACTACTCACAAATGGGCGCCAAATGGTCCGCAAAACAAAATATTGCTGGATAATTTTTATTTTTATTATAATTGATTTCTGGAAAATATATTTTAAATTTATTGCCAGTGTAATATAATAATTATGTATATTTTACATATAATATTATATGGTTTTCGAATGGGGGAGGGGGGGCGCTAAAAAGGTATTGTCCCCCGGGCGCGAGTTAAGCTCACTACGCCACTGTGTGATGATAAAGAATTGAAAGATTTTACATCTAACTAAATATATAACTATCATTTATTTGGCAATATTCTCTGACTGCTTAATTAATTTTATTTTTCTCGTTCAATTTTTATAATTCTTCCAAATGTCCAAAAAAAAAAAATAAATAAATAAAAGCTGTTAAATTATTATTTTTAAAAAGAGAAAGAATATTTCTTAGAAACGAGGGGAGGGCGCCTGGCGACAATCAGAGCGGAGGAGTGGGGGAACCTGCAACTCGCCGCCCTCCCCTCCTTTGGTCAATTTAAGAGCCCGGAAATAATTAACATTGGGAATGAATAAAATCTTGATAAATCAAATGTCTATAACTCGCAAACCGCGCATCCAAATCACATCGGATTTTTTGTAATGAGTTTAGAATTACCTAGAGAATATTCACATGGAACTAAAATTGAATAATTAAGAATATATATTTTTTCTTTAATCTAACCATCCGTTCAACCAATCAAATGATAGTAAAAAGGATCATCGTTCTATATTCTCTGAAATTTTCCCTTTTATCTGTATATAAAATTTTCAAAGAGTTTTTTTTTTTTTTATTTCTCTTTATTAGCAATCTCCGCACTCCCAATTTTTACTTTCTCTTACCTATGTATATATGTAATATATATATAGAGAGAGAAAGTATTGGATTCATGTCAAAAATTCGATGTCGAGATTTTTTGATCTTCACGTTTTGAGGTCCCCTGAATCCAAAAAAGTGGTTTTCGCGACATGGTCTGTCTGTGGGTGGGTGGGTAGGTGGGTGTGTGTGGGTGTGTGTGTTCAATTTTAAGCATGAAGGAATTGAGCTACGAGGTTGAAATTCTATATTTAACTTAAACACCCCCGGGACCGGAAAAATAAGCTTTTAATCAAAATCGGCCAAAGAGTACTAGTACTTTACTGATGTACTTTTTCAGTTTTTTTCGATTTTCTCAAAATTTGCTCCAACGATTTTTTTTAAAATTCAAAAATCAATTATTTTTTAGATGCTCTTTAAAATGTATATTCTCATTTTGCGATTGAAATCTTCTGAAGACCACTTTACTCTTGTATTTCATAGGGAAGATAGGAGAAATGGTTGCCATGGTAACAAAATATAAATATTTCCCCATACTTATAGATTTTACATCTTGAATTCCAATGTTCCATACTGTCGGGAACTAAATATATGTCGACACAAAAAATCTGGTGTGACAAGCACAGTACACAACTTTCGATTACCGAAGGTAAGAGAAAGTTGTGTGCTGTGCGACAGTCACACCAGATTTTTTTAAATTTATTTGTGTCTTTAATTGTTTCAAAGAAAACATATATGTCTCTCTCTCACTTGCAAACATTATCGTCTCTCTCTACTCTTTTTAACCCTAGAACGCAAAACCAGGGCCTTTCAGGCCCGGTCACTCCGTTTTTTCTCAATAACTCTCAGAAAAAGCTTCTTATAAATTTCAAGTTTTTAGTATTCCTCCATTTATTCATAACAAATATATTTTTAAAGGGTTTTAAAAAAAAAAAAAAATTTTCTCTGCCTTATATTTTCTTCGAACCACTTTACAAACACAAAGTCACAAGGAGGGCCTCCCAGGCCCTTGGGGTTTCTGGGTATTTAAACCACTTTAAATGACAACCTATTATGTATTATGTATTCAAATATTTAAAATTGTCATGTTCTTTTTTAAATAATAAAATAAATATTGTCAAATTCTTTATAAATTTTGAATAAATCAAGAAAACTGTCAGTTTCATCTTGACCTTCGTATCTCAAAGCTTCTCTATATTTTTGAGATTATATCTTCTGATAACATTCAAGAATGCTTTTACTCTCTCTTAACTATAAATGTAATTATATAGAAAGTATTATATTCATGTCAAAAATTCAATGTCGAGATTTTGATGGATATACACGTTTTGAGGTCCCCTGAGTCCAAAAAAGTTGTTTTTGCAACATGGTCTGTCTATGAACAAAATATCTAAAGAATGAAAAGAGCTAGGAGATTTAAATGTTATCGAAGATAAAGACAGTATTCTTAAAAAAATAAATAAATAAAATAAAATACAGTATAGAGGATCACATTAGTGAATAAAATAATAAAATTCAAGCAATGAAGATATTGATCAAAAAAAAAAATATTTATATTCTTTACGAAAATTTACACCTGACTCATAATTCCTGTTTCAATACTCGAATACTCGATGTTTTATTGGAAAAGATAGTTTAGAAAAGATAAAAAATGTATTCCAGTTGAATTTTTACCTATTAGAAAAAAAACCACTTTTTAGATTCACTCTCAATTTTGCGCTTGTCTCTTATGTGCCTAAAAAAAGGAAGTCTATTTTACTCTTGTCGAGTATACATCATTCAGACAATATTGGTATTGTTTATGAAAATTCCCAAAAAAACCAGAAATTATTATTTATTATAATCAACCGAAAGGAGCAGTAGATATTTTGGATAAAATGACAGACATACATTCGGTAGTATATCCTAGCTGCAAAAGAAAAACAAATCATTGGCTATTGGCCGTTTTCAAAAACTGTATTGGGGTATGTGCAATTGCATCAATGATCATTTATTTTAATTTAAAACACAAATCTCATGTTAATTTCCAAAAAAAAACCTCCGAAGAAAATTTTTTGTTGAATTGAGCGAGGAATTAATTTGCGATCACATAAAAATAAGATCGATACACGGACTACAGAAATCAATTAGAAGGGTAATTGAGGAAGTACCCCCTCAATGTCAAAATAAAATTTTGATCCTTAAAAACCTACAAGGAGAAGATGTTATTTGTGTCCAACTTAAATAAACAGAAAACAAAAATAACAAGTCTGCTGTAAAAGAAATATTTGAAATGGTCATTGTACTAAAAAAATTATATGTAAAAGATGTTTTTTAAATAAAAAGTTTAAAATTATGAATAAAATATTGATTAGTTATATATTTTTATAAATTTTAAAATAAATTAATGAACAAAAATTAATATAATAATACAAAAATGTGTTGAAAAACCCATTAAACATATAGTGGGCCTGAGAGGCCCTCCTTGTGACTTTGCGTTTCGAAAAAAGCTTGTGCATTCTAGGGTTAAATTCCCTTTCCACCTTATCTTCGCAAGGAACAATGTTAATTTCCTATAGGGATTTGTATGTTAATTTCGATTCAAAAGGGGGTCCCCTTTGGAACTTTTTAGGCATTTAAAATTTTTTTTCCAATTCTTATGAAATTTTGTATTTATTTACGAATCTATATTGTGTATAAAATGTCCAAATATGAGATTAAAATTTTGAAAAATAACCATAGTTTATTTGAAGCAGTCAACATTTAAAATGCAAGTTTGAAACTAAGGTGCTATCGGAAACTAAATATATCTCGACACAAAAAATCTGGTGTGACCAGCACGGTGCGCAACTTTCTCTTACCGAAGGGTAAGAGAAAGTTGTGTGCTGTGCGCCAGTCACACCAGATTTTTGTTCTTGAGATATTTTGTTCACAGACACACAGACAGACCATGTCGCGAAAATCACTTTTTTGGATTCAGGGGACCTCAAAACGAGTATATCCATCAAAATCTCGACATCGAATTTTTGACATGAAACCAATTTCTCTCTCTATATATATTAACATATAGGCTATATAGAGGTAAGAGAAAGTAAAAATTTTATTAATAAACAAATAGTTTATAATAGAAGTTAAAATTTTGCTGGGACAGATCGTTGAGGTTATGGATATGGAGAAAATATACACCAGCGGTTGCTTTCCACAATTAAAATAATTTATTTTGCAAATATTTCGGAATGCCTACGTAATCCATCTTCAGTGCATCAAATTACACAAATGTGAAGCGTGTGTTAATGATAAAATTTTTTTTGTATTAGAAGCCATTCAACAATCAGGGTGGTTTTTTCATGCAACAATCAGGGTGGATTTTTATGTGCAGGCCACTGAGGGAAAAACTATACATGCAGGTATTTTATACAGCTGGTTAAAATCCCTTTTTTGCAAAAAAAAGTAGTAAAACTTGCTTGCGTCAAACCGGTCAAATGGTTTTTTGCAAAAAAGAGATTTTAACCAGCTGTATAAAATACTTACATGTATAGTTTTTCCCTCAGTGGCTTGCACATGAAAAAATCCACCCTGATTGTTGAATGACTTTTTTTTTTTATTTAGGTTTGGCCTCTTCGCCATACCATAAACCAGTTTACAATAAATAATACATAAGAAACTAAATTAATATAAATAACATCAATACAAAAGTTGAATGACTTCTAATACAAACAAAATTTATCATTAACACACCCTTCACATTTGTGTAATTTGATGCACTGAAGATGGATTGCCTTTTCCGAAATATTTGCAAAATAAATTATTTTAATTGTGGAAAGCAACCGTTGGTGTATATTTTCTCCATATCCATAACCTCAAATAGTTTATAAATTTTTCAAATTCAAATGTACCGTAGTGTCGGAAACTTAATAGGCCCTATATCTCTACACAAAAAATCTGGTGTGACAAGCATAGCACATAACTTTCTCTGACCTTCGGCAAGAGAAAGTTGTGTACTGTGCTACCAGTAGTCACACCAGATTTTTTTTATTCAAGTAAGGGTGCCGCTGGTGCTTAATAGTGCCTAATGTTAGTCCCAAGGGTGCCGTGGGCTTCAAAAGGTTGGGAACCACTGATCTAGAGAATTATATCCTAAAGGAATTTCAGGCTCGGACCAAAACCCGGATTTTTTTTTAGCCAATCCTCTTTGAAAATATAAAATTCCATTTCGAAAAATCTGGTGAGTGGTCGCACAGCACACATTCGATAATCGAAAGTTGTGTTCTGTGCTTGCCACACCAGATTTTTACATCTAGTTTCCGACAGTACAGTACATTTTTTTTTTAATATTTTTATACACACCCTTTTTTCTAATTCATACACTCCTTTCGGCCATATAAGACTTTATACGTCGATTTCATTTTCAGAACGTTTTGAGACTAAAATTTGATTGTTTTTGCTTGAATATTTTATATACCAAGTTATTCAATCAATATCAAGGCCTAAATGTGTTTATTTAATTAAAAAACAATAAATTAGGATAATTAGAAAATGAAAGAGGCAGTTAAAATTTGAAGATGTAAAAGGCAATTAATAAACCCCCATTTTATGTGGTCGTAGTTAAATAAAAAAATGTCTATAGCTTTATAATTGATTGAAAAGACCAGTTTTGCATTTTTCCACAAATCCAACGAAAAATAAGAGAGATAGAGAGATTTTTTGAAAAGCGAATCTGCGCGTGAAGAAAAGCCTAGACAAGAGTGAAGCGAGGGTCCTTGGCTGCACTCTCGGCGCCGATCGAATTAGAAAAAACAAATTGATGCTCTCCCATCATTTGAAATAATTGCCTAATTGATTGATTTCTTCTTTTTATGCCTTTATAAAAGTTTATTCAAAACTTTTTTTTAACTATAAGAATAAAAGACTGCATATTTATCTATAAAAAATTCAATCCTTTGAGAAAAAATCTGGTGTGACTGTCGCATCGGCACACAGCTTTCTCTTACCTTCGGTAAACGAAAGTTGTGTTCTGTGCTTGTCACACCAGATTTTTTGTGCCTACATTTATTTAGTTCCCGAAAAATGAGAATATACATTTTAAAGACCATCTAAAAAATAATTGATTTATGAATTTAAAAAAAAATCGGAGCGAATTTTGAGAAAATCGAAAAAAAATTGAAAAAGTACATCAGTAAAGTACTAGTTCTCTTTGGCCGAATTTGATTAAAAGCTTATTTTCACGATCCCGGGGGGTGTTTAACTTATATATAAAATTTCAGCCTCATAGCTCAATTCCTTCATGCTTTAAATTGAACACACACCCTCCCATGGGCGTACCCAGCTAGGGGCAGAGGGAGGCAGCTGCCCCCAGGGCCGGATCTAGGGGGGCAGTGGGTGCACCGGGCGGCAGATATCAGGGGGGCGGCAAATTTTGCGTCTCTAAAAAAAAGGTAAAATATTTTTTCGGACGAGAAAATTTGGTTCCGCGAAAAAAAAAAAAAAATTTCGCAAAAAAAACTTTTGAGATCAGGGAAAATTTTAAGGAGGGGGGCGGCAAATTAAATTTTGCCCCCCAAAAAAATCTCCTAGTTCCGGCCCTGGCTGCCCCCCCCCCCCCCTAGAAGCAACAAATTTTTTTTTTTTTTTTTTTTTTTTAAACATTCACACTTTTTTCTCATTCACACTCACATTCACACACCACATTCACACAGTCTTTTCGGCAGCTTAGGCCATATAAGACTTTGACGATAACCGTTGTAGAGAATATATCTATTGTGGGGTCAGGCATTTCTATTTAAGCCATCTGATATCCAAATGGCTTAAATAAAATCATCGGACTGCCTGGGTCCGAACCCGCGACGTTTGGTATAGGAGGTAGGCGCGCTACCTACTATGCCACACCCGGGAGCAAAAAAAAAAAATTAAATGTTTATAAAGTGATGAAACGAAACAAAATTGGTGGATGGCGACGGGAAATGATTCTTTTTGTTAGGATTCGAGGGTTTTTAGGCCTTTAATTCGAAGGCTTTACCCCTCTATGTAAAAAATAGCTATGTCACAATCTGGACGACCATGATCTGCCCCCCCCCCTGGACGACCATGATCTGACCATGCCCCCCCCCCCCCCTAGATTTGATCCTGGGTACGCCCATGCACCCACCCCCTTTGGAATTTTTTACATACGTATTTTAAAAATTTTTTTTCCAATTCTTATGAAATTTTGTATTTATTTATTCTCTATTGTGTATAAAATATCCAAATATGAGATTAAAATTTTGAAAAATAACCAGTTAAATATTATTTTCGAGATTTATGTACTCAAACACAAAAACTGACTTTTTCGCGTTAATAACATTCAAGATTAAAAAACAATTTTGACGAAACTTGCAATTTGGATAGAGTTTATAAAGCCCTTGAAAATAAAAAAAATATGCTGGTGATGGCACCAAGCGTTTGTCTGCTGTTGACACTCAAAAACAAAAACTGGCCTTCTCGCGTTAATAACATCCAAGCAGGGCCGCAGACAGAGGGGGGCTGGGGGGTATATCTCCGGGGCCCTCCGAGCGCTCCCAAATTAAAATTCTAATAAAAAATAATTTTCATGGTTAAAATTTCAATTAAAAAAATCATTTTCTTGAAATTTTTTTTTCATCAGGGATCCCGGGCCCTTTAAGCTCAAATTATCAAGAACATTCCCCAAATTCTAGCTTATTTGAATAAGCAAGATATTTATTATATTTTTATTTGTTAAATGCATTTGTAAGCGTTTCAGAATGAGAACCAAATAAAATTATGTTCAATTTACAGTGCAATAAAAATCATTTTTTTTTATTGCACTGATGTTTATAAATTTTATATCTTGAATTCTAGAAATGCCTGGACCCACAATAGATATTGTAAATAATAACGGTTATCGTCAAAGTCTTAAATGGCCTAAGTTGCCGAAAAGACTGTGTGACTGTGTGTTTGAATGTGAGGGTGAATGAGAAAAAAGTGTGAATGTTTAAAAAAAAATATTCTTGAAATTATTGAATAATAATATATCGTCGCTGTGCGACCAGTCACACCAGATGTTTCAAATTCAAATGTACCGTACTGCCGGAAACTAAATATATCTCGCACCAAAAATCTGGTGTGACAAGCACAGTACACAACTTTCTCTTCCCGGAGGGTAAGAGAAAGTTTGTGTGCTCTGCGCCAGTCATACCAGATATTTACTTATGAAATACAAGTGGTTAAGTTTGAAACTAAGGTACTAGGGAAAACTAAATATATATCTCGACACAAAAAATCTGATGTAACCAGCAGCACTGTGCACAACTTACCCTTCGGTAAGAGAAAGTTGTGTGCTGTGCATCAGTTATCGATAAAAATTTTGAAAACTTATGAGTAGGCTAGTTGGATATCTTTTTTTTTTTTTTTTTATTTATTTCATTTAAGGTCTTTTTCGGCAACGAAGGCCATTTATTTCTCCTGGATTGGAAGCCAATCCAAGTGAAATAAATTGTCGCATGAGACGGGATGTGAACCCGCGACCTACACTACACCCAAGGGCGTCCGCAGGATTTTTTGCAGGGAGGGGGGGCAAGTCACTTCCAGATAAGTTAAAAAAACGTACTTTGATATTAATAATATTATACATCTCAGTATTTAAAGCTTTCTCACCGCGGCAAGGTGGATGTATACTGAGAAAGGTTTTTTTTGTATTTTTTTTGTTTTATACATTTTTTTGTATCATTTTAATTTTCCAGGGGGAGGGGCAAGTGCCTGGTTGCCCCCCCCCCTGCGGACGCCCATGACTATACCAAGGTCCTAGGACAGGGATATTATTAATTATACAATCGGTTCCAGGTTTTCTGAGAGTAAGGTCCGCCGACCCCGCACCGCGGGAATAATCAGGCGAGGACAGAAGAAAATACAAGCGGTTCCAGGGTGTGAGGGCAGAGGGGCCACTCCCACCCTCCTTTGGTCAGAAATGATTATTATGATTTTAATAATATAAACGTGACTAAATTGAATCCGGAACTTAAATATATTTTTTACTTTCTCTTACGGTAGAGAAAGTAAAAGTAGAGGTAAGAATCTTACCTCTATATATATGTTAATATATAGAGAGAGAAAGTATTGGATGCATGTCAAAAGTTCGATGTCGAGATTTTTATGGATATGAACTTTTTGAGGTCCACTGAATCCGAAAAAGTGGTTTTCGCGACATGGTCTGTCTGTGTGTCTGTCTGTGTGAGTATGGGTGGAGATAGGCGGAAACGCCCAAGGGCCACTAGTGAATTTGTGAGATAGTGTGTGTGTGTGTGTGTCTGTGTGAGTTCATTTTAAAGTGTGAAGGAATTGAGGTAGGAGGTTGAAATTTTATGTTTGGGTTAGGCACCCCCCCCTAGGGCGTGAAAATAAGCTTTTAATCAAAATCGGCCAAAGAGCCACTGATGAACTTTTTCAGTTTCTTATGCTCCTTAAAATATCTATTCCCATTTGGCCTGTGAAATTTTTTGATGACCACTTTACTCTTTTACTTCATAAGAAGCATAAGAGAAATGGTTGCCATGGTAACAGAATATAAATATTTTCCCATATTTATAAATTTTACATCTTGAATTCTTTTTTTTTTTTTTTGTAAGTCATTTCGGCTGCAGAGGCCATTTGACTTTTATAAATTTATTGATTATTTTATTTAATACATGTATCGATGGCCTCCGGTGGGCGTTCAATCTTAAATTCTAATATTATATATCGGCGGAAACTAAATATATGTCGACACAAAAATCTGGTGTGACATGACAGAAAACCACTTTCGATTACCGAAGGTAAGAGAAAGTTGTAGTGCTGAGCGACCAGTCACACCAGATTTTATTATTATATTATATATAATAAAAAAAAAAAAAATCGCTTAAAAAAAAAAAAATTAGTGGAAAACAAATAAAATTTACAACAGTGTTACTAGGCGGGCCAAAAGGGGGAGGAGAAATCTTTCCAAGAATTGACTCCCCTCCCCGCCCAATTGTCGAGACTTAATAAGCATCCATTTTGAATTTAGTCTTCGCCTCGCATTCGAACAGTCAACTTGACGGTTGACTTCGGGACGGTTTATAAATTTTTTTTAATCAATCCGCGATTTAAAAGTTTTTTTTTTTATTATTGTGTAGTGAATTTGTGATTATTATTGTGCAGTGAATTTGTGATTATTTTATCTGTATCTTATTTCTCAAAGGTATTTATAATTTTCTCTTCTCCCTTGCTCCCGCTTTTCTCTCTTGTGATTTCTTTTTCCTATTAACAATAAAGGTTGTTTAAATGCAAATCAAGATGCTTAACTAATTAAATTTTTATTAATTCTTATATATCTTGAATATTGTATATGTGATTTCTTATTTACAAATTAAATATAGATTTTCTGATTAATAATGCTTTCTAAAGAAAATCTATAGATAATATGTGAAGCCTCCTCTTCCCGCCTTGGAACGAGGACATCTTTGTTGTTGAGTTCATTTTTGCTCTTTTACTCTTTTACCGCCGCCTAGCGGCATGTTTAGTAGTTTCTCTTTTGTTCGTTTATTGTAAGATGGCACTAAGATCGAGGAAGCCATCTTTGTTCAGATTATTTAAATTTTCCGCGATATAATATAAGTTGGTTTATTTGTTTCTCACGAGATGGCACTATGGGTCAGGAAGCCATCTTTTTCTTTTTATTAGGGATTTTTTAAATTCTAAAACATATTCTCAAATAATAATAATAAAAAAATATATCTATCAGTGAAATATATATAAGCTTATGTTTATTTTAAATAAACATTTCTTCAAATATAAATTTATTTTTTGAAAAATACAATTTAAAATTGACTGACTCGGGTTAATATAGGTATATATCACAAAAAATTATTTTTTTCTGATTTTTATAGTAGTATAATCTTGTCTTCTCCAAATTATAGAAAGCTTTAATAATTATCAATTTGTTTCCACAAGTCAGTCCATTGTCTCAAAACTTAAATGAATCATTATTTCTTTCTTTGTTTGCAATTTTTAAGTGTACCAGTCTAATACTGATTTAACCTAGGTTAGGGCAACTATTGTCAATTAGCTAATTGTCAATAGTTGCCCCCATTACTCAATAGTCAATTTAGTTTTTGATTTGTGTGATTTATGGTAATTTTCAATAATTTTTTTTTTAACCCTTTCCGGCTACTGCGCCCATTTAGTGGTTGGAATTTTATTTAAAAACTTTTATAAACACAGTACCAGTGACAGATTAGACAATCAATTTTGTCGGTGAGGGCGGTATTTTTTTTTTTTTTTTTAATGTGATGGAAGAGAGAGAGCAAATAAAGGGAGCCTTTGGATGCCAAATGCCGAACAGGATACGATTCGGACAAAAATTTATTTGTCCATCCTCAGACCTCGTAGGCTTATAATTTAATTTGGCACAAAGTTGTCATTCTTAGTGCAGAAATTTGTGCACATGTATATTTTTTTATAAAATCAACAGCAACTTCCCTTCAGCCTATATTTTTTTTTTTATTTAAGGTCTTTTTCGACATCTCTGGCTATTTAGATCCCTTTGATTGGTAGCCAATTCAATTTAAATAAATTTTTGACGCATGGGACGGGATTCAATTCTTCGGTGGGGGCGATTGGTTGGATTCAATTTACAGGAGGGCTTTTTCGGTGGATTAGAATTTTTATAAAAATATCTTCAAATACTAGCCACAAGCATCTAGGTGATTTGTGACTTGAATTGATAGTTTAAAATAAATGTAAATGTATTCTAGATAAAAAATCATTAATTTCTTTAAATGACTAGGTTTTAAAACTTTTTCAATTTTTCCTCGAAGGGGGCGTTCG
>JAKCPI010006296.1:0-53343 GCA_023213315.1 Euborellia annulipes
TTTCAGGTACTGAGGTTGTCGAGATTTGAATATTTTGACGATTGCAATAGTATTAGTCGCCGGAAATAAATTTCTCAACCTTTGCGTTGTATTCTTCTAAAATAATAAAAAAATAATTAAACATTGAAAGAATTAATACGTTAATGTTTGTCTGTTTTCCTATCTGTCAAGCTCTCTGTTTGGGCAACATTCCAATGGAATTGCGAGTTGAAATTTTATATTTCATATTACATTTTTGAGTTAGTAATATTGTTTAATTTAAAATTTTCAAGAAATATATGTAGAGCATTTTCAATTCTAAGAATTAGGGCCTTCTGATTCAAATAATAAATCAAAGGGGACCTTTGATTATATGGAAACAACTATGTTAGGCCGTTATTTGCAAGCGATTAAGAATAGGCACCAAAAATTGCCTCTGGCTAAAGGCATAAATAAATTTTTTTAAAAGAAGGCCGAAGGCGGGTGGCGCGACTAGTTTAATTACCATTATCAGTAATCAGATATAATAAATCATTGAATAATTAAAGTCTCTAAAGAAAAATTATACGCACTTGGCATCATCTTGTTTGAATTTATCCTGTTCGTTCTTCCGAACGACGGTTATCATCAAGTATTTAAGAAAAAGTTTAAATTTTATAACAAAAATTTCTGGAAATTTATTACTTTCTCTTACCTATATATATTTAGATAAAGTATTGGATTCATTTCAAAAATTCGATGCCGAGATTTTGACGGATATACACGTTTTGAGATCCCTTGAATCCAAAAAAGTGGTTTTCGCGATATGGTCTGTCTGCCTGTGAACAAAATATCTCAAGAACGAAAAGAGTTAGGAGGTTGAAATTTTATATTTAAGTTAAGTATCCACCTGAAGCGCGAAAATAAGCTTTTAAATAAAATTTGCCAAAAAGTACTAGTACTTTACTGATGGGCTTTTTCAAATTTTTTCGATTTTCCCAAAATTCAAATATTTTGTAAAAAATTATTTTTTAAAATTTTTTTTAAAATTTATTCTCATCAAGGGCGGATACAAGGGGAGGGGGTAAAGGGGGTAATTACCCCCGAGATTTAAAAAAAAATACCTTTTTTTCGCAAAAAAATTTATTTTTAATGTAAAATTTTAAAAATTAATACTTAAAAATTTGATTTGTATTTATATTCTGCCAATCAAGTACAAAATGTGCCTTTAAATTACTGAAATTATGAAAAAATAATGTACTGTGCGACGAGTCACACCAGATTACCCCCCCCCCGAGAAACACCTCTGGATCGGCCCTTGATTCTCATTTTGCCATTGAAATGTTTTCAAGCACAGTTTACCCTTGTACTTCATAAGGAAGAAAGGAGAAATGGTTCCCACTGTAACAAAATATAAATATTTTCCCAGGTTTATAAATTTTACATCTTCAATTCTAATATATCGGCGGAAACTAAGCATATGTCGACACAAAAAATCTGGTATGACAAGCACAGAAAACGAAAACAAAATAATGGTTTCTAATAAAATATAGACATAAATTTAGTTTTCTCTGTGACTAATATTGAAAGCAGCGAGTTATTGCAATATTTCATTTGACGAGGTTAAAAAAATAACTAAAAATCACCAATAACTCAGACTTATAAAAAAAAAAAAAATATTGATTGTCGAGCTATTAAAATTTAAAACCGTAGTATTTTTGAAACAACCTGTGTGTTGTAAGATCTGGCTGGACGTGTTATGAATATAAATGTCGGTGATCCAAGAAATAAGATAGGTCAAAAACTATGAATAATAAAATTCATATTCGAGTTGTTAATTATATAAACAAGACTTGACTTTGATATAAAAATAAAATGTATTCCCCTTTTATTTTTATTTTTTTTTAATTTGTCAACTATTCAAATAATAATTAAAGTTTATGAAAAAAAAGTAATTTGAAATGATTTCGGTGAATCATTTATAATATGCAAATTAACGTTTGAGCATCATCGAAAAATATTCTATTTTTACTGTTAGTAATCACTTTTAACAAATAAGATAAAAATCATTTATCATGAATAAATAATAGTGTGATACATCTCAGGTATAAGATAATTCAAGATTATGATAAGAAAATGTCATTAAAAAGGACTTCGAATGAGAGGGGACTGAAGCCTGTGAGGTCCTTTATAAAAGATCAAAACGGTTTTAAATGTCGGAGAGAGAAAAAAAAAAAGGTTATAGCTAGCGATTTCACAAGAGAATTCCATTGGATTCTAATAAACGAGGCTCAGTTTTCAATGGAAATTTTTTTATCTCAGGTTTTCATGTGCGAGTTTTTACTTTTTTTTCGAATTGATATTAATAGTTAAAAAATCTGTAGTATTGAAAAAAAATGAATGGAAAGTTTTTATCTAATTTATATTTTAATAGATAATATTTTCTATTTTATTATCTTGGTGATTGAGTTAAAAAAAAATGATAATTTCCCTTCATTTATCAATAGTAAATTCCCCTTTTGTTTTTGGAAGGAAATTAAAACTATCGTCTCAACATAAACACATCGTAAATAAGCCTACCTATAATATACCAAAATTGCTTTTTTTTATAGGTTTTTCCGTAAAATGATTGATATGTGAATAGTCTATGTTAATAATTGATTTGTGGGCGGTTGCCTGGAATGGACGGAAATAAAAAATAATTATAATTCCATTTTTATAGAATCCAGAGAAAAATAGAATAATTATAACATAAATGAATAAAATAAACTATAAATAATAATATCTATCTACTTTCTCTATATATGTATAGAGAAAAAAAATATTGAATTCATGTCAAACATTCGATGGATATACCCGTTTTGAGGTCTTCTGAGCCCAAAAAATGTGAATTCCGTAAAATGTGTGTCTGTGAACAAAATATCTCCAGAACGAAAAGAGCTAGGAGGTTGAAATTTTGACACTTAAGTTAGGTAACCCCTTGGCACGTAACAGGAAGCTTTTAAACAAAATCGGCCAAAGTGTACTAGTTTTTTACTGATGTACAGTGAGGGACAATATTAAGTCCCACCCATGCCTTTTCTACTTGTGATTATTTCATTGTTTTTATAAAAGAAAATGAAAATCTTTAATTTTCTAGGTTTGAACCATGAAAGTTTCCATTAAAATATATATTTTTTTAAAATCAATGAAATAATCACAAGTAGAATATGCATGGGTGGGACTTAATATTGTCCCTCACTGTACTTTTTAAATTTTTTTCGATTTTGAGAGCCAAATGGAAATATACATTTTAAAGCGCATCTAAAAAATAATTGATTTATGAATTTTAATCAAAATCGTTGAAGCGAATTTTGGGAAAATCGAAAAAAATTTGAAAAAGCCCATCAGTAAAGTACTAGTACTTTTTGGCCGATTTTATTTAAAAGCTTATTTTCGTTAGGTGGATACCTAACTTAAATATAAAATTTCAATTGATTGGTTAAGCATTCAGAGAATTTTCTTTCTTAGGTGCCTCTGCTTCCATATCTCCTCTAATCAACATACAGAGCCACAAATTACATCTCAATTTCCTTCATACTTTATTTTGAATATAGGCCCTACACACAGAGATCCACTTTTTGGAGTAGGAACGTATAATTCCATCAAATTTTTGACAGGAATCCAATACTTTCTATATTTAATTAAGTGAAAGGAATAAAACTGTGTTAAACAATTTGTTTCAAAAGTCCTTAAACAATATCTACTTTGATATATAAAAAAACCATAAATATTTCCAAATGATAGAAATTATGAATTTTAAATATTTGAAAATTTGAAGATAAAAAAATTATATAATTTTTTTTATGACATTAAAGTTACACCTTTCTGGTGAACATCTGATAAACATCAAAAGATTTAGTGATATTTTAGTGAATATATAATGATGATTAAAAATATTTGAAGGTAAAAGAAAAAAAAAAAAAAAAAGAAAAAGTAAAATAAAGGGTACGAATCCGGAAAGGAGAGAGATAGAGAAGTTGAATTGAGAATGGCTGGCTGGCGACATCGACGCCGAGGGCCAACAAGTGGTTATTTGTGTGTCCGCAGGCCGAGTCGAGGCAACGGACCCACCGGACTCACGCAACACCGGCCCCGACAGGTTTCGATTCTTTTTTTTTCTTCTTCATCTTGACATGCTAGGGTCCTCAGCAATCTCCCCTGCAAGGTCATCCCTGACTGAAAACATTGCAATCCTGCAACCAGCTTCATCTTTCTCTTCTCTCTCTCTCGCCCGCTCTTGGGTATGAGTCAGAGTTGCTGTTGTTTGGGTTGTTGCTGTTTTGAAAATCAAATGCATCGTTGAATTTCTTTACAAAACAAGGTGTACAGGAACAAAATATTTTTATAAAAAGAGATTCTTTCAAGCTATTTTGTGTGAAATATTCACAGAGCTCGCATCTGGCGAATGGATACCTCGAGTTTGCTGACATTTCTTCTGTCAGTTTTTCTATAGTTAGATTTGCAAGTGTCTTACTCCTCTCCGGATTCTATAATTCAAAGTTTCCGCCCCAATTCAATGGGATAAAACAAAAAAGTAGTACATAATCCAAGTTTCTATTTAAATGGGTTATTTCTTGCCCAAAGGATGGCACATGAAATGATAGATGACAGATTTTATTTTTTTGTTCGAATATCGTAGAATGTTTATTTTTATTTTTTATTTTTATTCCTATCGTTTAGATTTATCATCTTCTTTTTGGTTAGTGAGATCAAAATCACAATAGTTCCCTTTAATATAGACAAACTTAAAAAACGAAAATCTTTATTGGAAATTTTATCTGCTTGTTGCACACAGAAAATTTCCACTAAAAAATTTTCATATTTGTTTTTAACACATGAAGTAATTAAACGTCTTTAATACTGTCAATTAGGCTGGTCGCACACCGATTGAGCAAAAACGCTCAATGACAAAACATTTTTGACGAATCTTGCCTAAAACTGTTTTTTCTATGCTTTTATATGGGTCATCGCACACCGATGAGGCAAAACACAAGATTCGACATCATTGAACAAAATGTTTTGTCATTGAGCGTTTTTGCTCAATGGCCGAACATTTTGTCTAAAACCAACGCACACTGATTAGGCAAAAATGCTGAATGGCAAAACATTTTGCCTAATCGGTGTGCGTTGACATTGAGCAAAACATTTTGCTCTTAGGTTTTGTCAAAGAGTGTTCCTCAATTGTTGTGCGTTCAGCCTTACTGTACTTAAAGTAATACAAATTAGCGAAATGGCTATAAGATTCAAGGAATTAAAAAAAAAATTATACGGTCCTATATCGAGATTCAAATAAATAGCGTAATCCAGAAATCAATTTCATTTGACGAACATTTGAAGAGAAGTTCAATCTGGGTCAAAAAGCATACAAATGAATTAAATTTTTTATTTATCCTGATGTAATTTCCTACTCTGATTTGATATAAACCAAAGTGATTTACATATCCTAGGTAATAAATAAATTCTAATCATCAATTAGAACGGATATGAGCCCCCTTTCAAGTAATTATTTAAAAGCAGGATTCTAAAATATATATTTGACCGTAGTAAGCCTAATTAACAAAAAATATTCAAATAAAAGGATGCATTCATTTGCTCACAGCTCGTTCATAGATAATTTTAATGCTGTTTACACCTAAATACTGAATTAATACGTGCATATGTTTACTGACGCTCGAGTAAATAATGTTTTAAACATTATGCTTTAAAATGCTCTTTAAAAACACAACCTCTCTTAATTCAATTATCTAAGAGAAGAGTCAAGTATTTGGGTTTGGGCAGATATCCTATTAACGTAGCTCAATTAAGGTTAATCGAAAACAATATTAGAAAAGAAGAAAATTTATTAAATTGTCAGAGTCAATTAAAATTAACAAAGCTGAGATAGAATTAATCGCCTTAAAGAAAAGAAAGAAAAAAACATTTATAAAATCATCATAAAAAATAAATAAATAAATAAAAAAAAGGCTTTCTTTGCATTTTTTAGACAAAGCCTAATTTAGATATCTTTAGAATAAGCATACTAAATGACTTTTGAAAGGTTTTCAAAAAAAAAAAATCAGTATACAATGAAAGGTTCCTCTCTATTGTCCGTATTTAGGAAATGATGGATTCATTATGCACAATTGTGATTGTATGTTGTGTGCATCAGTATTTTGCATTTGCATTATCAATTGTACTATCCAATTGGAGAAACTTCCTAAATTGGAAAAAAAAAAAAAAATAGATAAAAACCAACAACAAAACCAACAACAAAAAAAAGGGCCAGGATTTTAATGCCTATTAATTTATAAACATCCTGAAGCAGTTTTAAATAAAAAAAAAAAAAAACTAATGAAAGAATCTTAAAATCTTGGGTGCTGACAAAAGGATTTCAAATAATTTATTTTTGAAATAAAAAATAATAAATATTATTATTACATGGTATTGGGGGTGTGAAAATAAAAAAATAAGTATAAGTAGTTAAAATAAAAAGATAAATATTTGAATTGACTATAAACCATCATTTCCGGGTTATAAAATTGGTGATAAATTTTGAGGATAGCACACATGAGGGTGGGGCAATCGGGGCTGTGACCTCAGGAGGCGGTTCTTTGAAGGGGACAGGTGTTTGAAAAGGGGTGGCTCTCTAAATATAGGAACAAAACAATCCGGCTTAGATCTCAGCGGGGCGGATTATGATCTAGTGATGAAGATAAAAATGAAACCTTAGTTAGAAGAAATTTTCCTTTAAGAAAAAATAATCACAACAAGGTAGAGGAAGAAAAAAAGTTTTACCTGAAAGGATTTTCGTTCTTTATGTTATGTGTTCCTGTGTCCAGTGAATGATTTTTTTATGCAAACACTAAATTCCTCAGGGAATAAATAAACCAGCATAACTTTAAAATGAGGATTGCGAAAAGATTCATAATTGCTTAATTTTTACTTTCTCTTACCTATTTATGTTTATATAGAGAAAGTAGTCAAAAATTCCATGTCGAGATTTTGATGGATATACACTTTTTGAAGTCCCCTGAATCTAAAAAGTGGTTTTCGCGACATGGTCTGTCTGTCTGTGTTCATTTTAAAGCATGAGGGAATTGAGCTACGAGGTTGAAATTTTAAATTTAAGTTAGACACACTCCTGGAGCGTGTAAATAAGCTTTTAAACAAAATCGGTCAAAAAGTGCTAGTACTTTACTGATGTACCTTTTCAGTTTTTTTTAGATTTTCTTAAAATTCGATCTATCAATTTTTAAAATTCAGAAATCAATTATTTTTTAGATGCTCTTTCAAATGTATATTCTCATTTTGCTCTGAAAATTGTCTGAAGCACACTTTAATCTTGTAATTCATAGGAAAGATAGGAGAAATGGTTGCCATGGTAACAAGATATAAATATTTTCCCATATTTACATCTTGAATTCTAATATATTGGCAGAAGCTAAATATATCTCGACACAAAAAATCTGGTGTGACAGCACGGTGCACAACTTTCTCTTACCGAAGGGTAAGAGAAAGTTGTGTGCTGTGCAACCAGTCACACCAGATTTTTTTATTGCTGATAAGAGAAGTGGCTGTTTAACGATATATTTTTTTTATTTATTTTCAATTGAATGGTAGTCAATACAATATTTCAATCTCAAGCACAAAAATCTAACGATGTTCTACGAGTCAAAGCCTTATTAAAATTTTATTTGCAAGCAAAAATATGAATCTTGAGAGTCAAATAAATATTCGAATCTCTTATTTATCTGGAGATATCTTCCTGAAGGCGGTATGAATTTAACTTTTTGGTTTCCTTTGTATATAATCTGCCAGGAAAAAGTATGTCCCTTTTTCAGGTCTCTCAAAAATAATTCATACTAAAAAAAAATGCTGCATTTATATGGAATATTTTGTTGGAAGATTTTTAACACTCGAATAAAAGCCTTTTTCAAAAAAAAAAGGCTTCAAAACCTCAATTGTCCTTATATGGATTTTTAATTATGATGATTTATGTGAAAATTTGAGATGACAAAGAATTTTTCATTCTTCAAAGAGGATCACACAAATAAAATATGAGATCCAGTCTTTGCACCTCATATTTTCTGGCAATTTAAAATTTATATTTCGTCTTTTAATAGTTTTTTTTTTTTTTTTTTTTTTTTAAATAAACAACCTCAGTATATTAGTGTTTTGTAAATTGATATACGCTCCATCCATATATTAGTATGTATAGTTGTTTTCTTCATCATTATAATAATTGTTTAATTATTCATCATAACTTATGAATTATTAATTCTGAGAATAGGCTTACATACAAATAAATATATTGGAGGTAATGTATAACGATTTGCAAAACATCTGTAATGTACCTAGAATGGTGTTATGTCGCTTATAACTGAAATATTTACCAGAGAACAATATAAACTTCCTCTTCCTATATTTTGCTACTCCCTTTTATTCTAAATTTCTTTCATATGTAAATAATATTAGGATCTTTATATTAAACATTAATTTATGGTCAATTCACAATCATACTTTGAGCAAACTCACTGAATATTTTCTGTTTTATATATTTTTGATATCTTGATGATAATTCCGCAAAGCAAATGGATCATTAGGTTATCATCTGCCCTTTACGTTATCGGGATTCTCCACCCTTCCATGTCTCTCTCTCTCTCTCTCTCTCTCTCTCTCTCTCTTTGCCCTCAGTAGCAAAAGGGCTTTAATGCAGCTGCTGACTCCATCAGGCCCATAAACCGAAACCTTTTCTCCTGTATAGCGCCCACTCGCTATTTTGTTATCTCGCTTCAAGCGATATTTGCCCATCATACATCCATCTACCGGTTTTTTTTATTTATTCGTTTACTCGAAAATAAACAACCTATGCTCTCACACTATAAATTTACTCATCTTAAAGTAAATTGAAAATTTTTATTAGCCTATACCAAAAATTAGTAGTGGCGGTAGAAAAATGAATGAACCTAAAAAATATTAATTTTCGACTTCACTAGTAAAAGAAACAATCTAATTAAAAAGTATATTTAAAAATCTGGTGTGACCTTCAGTAATCAAAAGTTGTGTTCTGCGCCTGTCACACCAGATTTTTTTTTGTATCGAGATATATTTATAGTTTCCGCCGATATATTAGAATTGAACATTAAAATTTATAAACATGAGAAAATATTTATATTTTGTTACCATGGAGGCTTCAAACAATTTTCAGGGCAAAATGAGAATATATATTTTTAAGAGAATCTAAAAAATAATTGATTTTTTGAATTTTAATCAAAATCGTTGACATGAATCCAATACTTTCTTTCTCTATATATTAACTCTATATAGAGGTAAGAGAAAGTAAAAATTAATAATTGATAAAAGGATATCAACAAAAATGAAAATTTAAAATGAGGAAATTAAAATAAAAAAAAATATACGGAAGAAATCTTTTATTCCACGAAATGGAATATAAAATAATTTAGTTACATTTATTCAGGTAAAATTATTTAAAATAATCAGCAGATTCAAATAAATAAAAAATATATATTAAATATTTAAAAAGTTGAAAATCCCATCAAAATAAAAAAGTACTATATTGCGAGTTAAAACCCCCACCCATGTAATTTCTAAATGTTTGTTTTTATAAAATATGGAGATTTTCTAGAATCCATTAATTTTTTTTTAAACAATCACATGTGTAAACTCATGAGTGGGCTTTACCTTTGACAATCACAGTACTTATCCAATTTGGCTTCATTTATAAACTAGTCAGTGTTAATATATTTTATTTTTTTTTTTAATTCAAAGAAACATCGGTTAATTATTTTTTTTGGATTATAATATTAATTAACTACAAAAAAAAAGAATACACGCACGTATCATGAAGATAAAATGCTTACCGTGTTATTCCAAGCACGATGTTTTGATTAGACACTGAGAGAATATAACACACAGGCACTTTTGTATAAGATTAGATTAAAAGTTAGGATCACAGAATAAGGCACGCACAAAGGGATAAAAAGCAAAGCAAAGAGAGAGAGAGAGAGACACAAGTGAGACACGCACATACACGACTAATGATAGAAGTTCGCCTGTCAGTGGACAGAATGCAACTGAATGAGGCTGTCGCCGGCGAGGAGCGCCGGCCGCCGTGCACGCGGCGGCGTTGCCACGCTGCCGCCGCCTTCATATCCCCACTACTAACGTGTCGTCACCGTCACCGATGACGTCACGCCCCTCAAGAGTGCATTCCTCGTTTTTATTTTATTTTTTTTTTTCAATGATCCAGACGAAAAGGTATTTATAGTATAGTTAAGGCCATATGTTTGGTTTTTGGTCTTTCTCTCATCTTAGCTCTTAAGAAATTTCTTTCATACCTTTTCATCTCATTCTTCTCAAAGGAGATTTTAAAATTTTTTTTACTACAAACCGGAAGTATTACGTCTGAAAAAAACGTAATGATGATGACGAATGTCATTTTATCAGTCTTTTTGAACAACAGGCAAAAAATATTAATGCTTTTTGTGTTATTATTTTTTCTATTTATTAAAGGTAAATTAAAACTATAAACACAAGGTGATATAATTCTATATATTATTTATAGAAACATTGTGTTTCATATTTTAATAATGCTTCAACCACGGTTACAATTTAATTTATTTCCTTAAATGACGAAAAAATTTCAATATATAGCCTATTGATAAGAGGAATATAAAGACAAGCTCTGAGGCAAAAAAAAAACCTTTGGGTTTTTAATTCTTGTAATAAGATGCAACTAGGGAGAGGATGAGAATGTTAATTGATTGAATGATTGGAAGTTGAAAGATAGATATTTATTAGTTTGCGATAGTTGAGTCTATTGCCTCCTGGCAAGGGCGGATCCAGAGGTGTTTCTCGGGGGGGGTAATCTGGTGTGACTCGTCGCACAGCACACTATTTTTTTTTTAATTTCAGTAATTTAAAAGCGCATTCTGTATTTGTTTGCCAGAATATAAATACACATCAAATTTTTAAGTATTAATTTTAAAAATTTTACATTAAAAATAAATTTTTTTGCGAAAAAAGGTATTTTTTTCGAATCTCGGGGGGGGGTAATACCCCCTTTACCCCCCCCCCTTGTATCCGCCCTTGCCTCCTGGTTACCATACATCCCGATTTTGGCGGAACAATTCTGCTTTTTGGAGGACTGCCCCTCGTCCTGCCATTTTTTAAAAATGTCCCCCTTTTATTATTATCTGACATAGTGAGAATGAGACGATATCTCTCTTGTGTTTCAGACAAATTTGGGAAAATGATGGATTTTAATTCGACATTACTTGAAATGTTATGATTCAAATAAGATATTTCTTTTCGTTGTCAAGAGAAAAGGTCTTTCCAGACCATTATCGTCACGGTGGCTTACCTGACAAGGGGATAGAAGGGTCAAACTCCAATAAATGGAGTGCAATAATTTTTTATTCATTAGACGGACAGGTCGAAAGCCGAAGGGTGCGGAAGGCCCTTTTTCAGCTTCGCCAGTGCGTTGTTTATATTTTGGGTTTGATGGGGGCTCGCTGATATAGCGGGCTAGGGTGTCAGCTTCTACAAAGATCACTGTTCAAACCCTGGGCGGCATTTTTTCATTAAATAAAAATATTTATATAAACAAATCCTCAAGCAGGTACTGGATTGGAATATAGGATCTCACCACAATAGCCCCCAGGCAACTCTACGAGGAGAGGGAGTTGATGTGACATCCCGTCCTGTGGAAGGGACGTAAAGAAGGTTCCCTCTCAGAGATGCATTCTTCGAAAGGAGTAGGCTAAACGCCGGTGCTGAGGGAGTCCCTCCTCAAACTAGGACATCCTCCTCCCTAGTATAGAAGAGGTTGGATAAAAGGAACCAGAAATAAGGATTAGTTCACTAGCTAGAAACCAAGGAAGGAGGAGGAGTTAGAGATAGGAAATAAAGTAACTTCACGGGATGCCAGTAGATGGCTATGGCCAGAGACCGGCTGGATTTGATGTGTGTGTCTTCGTGTACAAAAGCACCTCGGGCAGAACGAGGATCCTGATAGGAATTTCAAATAATAATAACTTTGGGGTATATATATATATATATAGTCAGAAAAGTAATAGAAGTAAATTAATTTAAATAATGAGAAAGAAATTCTCAATTTAGAGTTTATTGAGGATAATGAAGTTTTAATGAGAAGATTTAATTATTTTAGAAATAAAAATAAATAAAAAATTAACGATATTAAACATAACTCCGCTAATCTAAAAAAAACTCTTATTAAAAGATATATAGAAATATTATATAATAATGAAAAAAAAAAAAATACCTGAGTTGAAACAAGAAAATATTATATTATTATTAAAGATAAGAGGGAGACATTAACGAAGGCTTTAATTTCATTTATGCTTAAAATAGATAAACTGAAAAGTTAATTTTATTTCTAATAATTACTCCATGGTTCTAATTATCAAAGTAATCAAAATTTAATATTTCATAGGAGGAGTGAAATGATGACCTTTTTTTTTAATTTTTGCAGATGAATTCCCAATTATCTCAAAAAAATACATGGAAATGACATCTGGCAGTTGTATTTTTCGAACTTAAAACTTGTTAATTGGAATATGAAAGGTAATTTTATATGAGCAAAAAATTTGATAGTCCAAATAAATTGGAAATTTGTATATTTAGTTGAACTGAGAACTAGTCTTATTCATGGATTAGCTTAGAGAAGGACCACTTATTACGGAGACGAACCTTGACCCACGACCCCTTTACCTTTTCACCTGCTTGACATGGCTTAACAATATTATAAAGTTTGGCATTTTTACTTTCTCTTACCCATATATGTTAATAATATATAGAGAGAAAGTATTGGATTCATGTCAAAAATTCGATGTCGAGATTTTGATGGATATACACGTTTTGAAGTTTCTTGAATCCAAAAAAGTGATTTTCGCGACATGGTCTGTCTGTGTGTGTGTCTGTCTGTCTGAATATATCTCAAGAATGAACAAAGCTAGGAGGTTAAAATTTTATATTTAAGTTAGGCACCCCCCCCCCCCGAGAGTAGACTCGAAGCTTTTGAACAAAATCGGCTATCTTCTAAAAGTACTTTACTGATGTTCTTTTTCAGTATTTTCGATTTTCTCAACTTCGCTCCAACGATTTTGATAATCAAAAATTAATTATTTTTTAAATGCTCCTTAAAATGTATATTCTTATTTTGCCCTCAAAATTGTTTGAAGCACACTTTATTCTTGTACTTCATAGGAAAGATAGGAGAAATGTTAAAAAAAAATATAAATATTTTCCCATGTTTATAAATTTTACATCTTGAATTCTAATATGTTGGCGGAAACTAAATATATCTCGACACAAAAAATCTGGTGTGACAAGCACAGACCAAAAGTAAGAGAAAGTTGTGTGCTGTGCGACCACTCCAACCAGATTTTTTGATAAAACTAATTAAACCGACCAAATAAGGTTTAAAAAAAAAAAAAAATTGAAGTTGAATTTTCACCAATTAAGAGACTATTATCCCTTGAAAAGTCAAAAAAATAAAAAGAGAAAAATTTAACAATGCTGATCTAATGGAGAAAAAATATTTATATCTAAATGTGTGGGACACCTGGCGAATATAAATATTTAGAAAGTTTTTCTTGTTTCTCCCTTCTTCCTATGCTCAAAATTTTAATTATTTTTAAGTGTGAGTCTCAATTCACTGAGTTTTAGGGTAAAGTCCCATCAGTCTCTCAATTCACCGTAAACAATATGTATCTAATAAAGATAAAATCAATGGGCCGATAAGGGGATGGGATTTCCCTAGACTAAACAAATTATTTTTGTTTCTCTTTGATCAATATCATTATTTTTTCCAAATAAATTTAATTCCCAATAAAGGGTTTTTTGATTAACGGAAACATGCACTATGTGTTTATTTGATTGACAAATATTAATGTATAATATGTATTGTAGATAGTTTCGTTCTAACTATTGAAACAAGTCCTTCCTTAATAAGTTATAAATGCAGAAATTTTTCCAGGTGAGAGGGGAGGTTTTTTTTGACGAGACAACGCCTTACATCTCATGTTTCTAGGCCTATAGTGGCCGGTTAGGGAGGCATGCATGAAAAAGTTTATCGGCTTGAATATAAGAAATATAATTATGTTGAATATACGGTTAGAAAGAATGGTTTTTCAGTTAAAGATTTCACCATTTATTTTTTCCTACCATTTCACTTTACCGCGCTGCGGTAAATTCTAATTTGAAAGTTGAAGCCCCTGTAGATTCCGAACATCTAATCAGATCAGACTAAATGTGATGTCAATTTGTGCAGAAAGAAAAACTCTAATAGAATGAATAATAAAAAATCCCGAGTAATTAATTTTAAAATCAATTTTTTTCTGGAAAAACTTCATTTTTTAGGCAAAGCTGGCTTTGCAAGCAAGCTTTTTATCCAGCTGGCTCGGCCCCCCTGGACCTCCCTCAAGATGGCTCGGGGTGGTTGGGGCTCGCCTGTGGTATCCAAATGGCTTAAAAAAAATCATCGGACTGCCTGGGGTCCTGTCTTTTCTTAAAATAATTCTACGTATTGCAATTCAGTGTCTGCTTGAGGATTTGTTTACATTCATAGAATACATAAATGCACAGAATACATTAATTTTTCTCGAAATATTTTATGAGAGATATCTTAACTTTATGAATTTATAACTCAAAAAGTTATAGGAATTTCGGGACCCGAATATTTTTCCTGAACTCTCCATAACGTCCTCTTTAAGACTGCAAAATTTCGTTTTAAAATTCCAACGGGAAGTTGATCAAACAGAGCGTGACAGATGGACAGACAGACGGTCAGACGGACACTCCGCCATTACATATATAGATTTTTCGTGAAAATTTCAAAATTTTGTTTCACAAATTTCCCCTTTTCTTGTCTTCGCTTGGCTCATGCGTTTTAGATATGAAAAAGACTCAGTCCACACTACAGTTCAAAAATAGATTTAAATGTCTCCAAAATGCTTGGATGTGGATTATTTAACCTAAAACAAAAATTTCAAGATGGAAGTTAATTTACTTTTCTTTTAAAATAAAAAAAATAAAAAACCTTCAGCATGTTTTTCTGTCAAGCCCAATAAAGCTCTTATTTATTGCACGTAAATTTCAATTTACTTCATTGGATGGTTTACCTGAAGAGAAGTTCAATCTCAATTTATTATTCTTTTTAATTAAATTTGCGAAACAAATTAATATTTAATTGATATTGATGAGATTAAAAAAAAGAATAATATCTTTTGTTTACACCAAAGTATAATATTTTATATAATATCAATTTAACAAATAAAAGCAAATGAAATTGAATTTTCTTTCTACTTCATTTGCTTGGAACATATGCTTTCGATGTAAATGAGTATCTTTTATTTAAATGTCTCTAGGAAGTGTAACAAAAAAAAAAGGATGTCAGAAATATCTCTCTTAGGTGATGGACAGTTTTTTTTCAATGGCGAATGGTTGCTTGCCAATAATCATCTCGGCGATCTTTTCACAATGTTGTTACTCGTATTCTTTTGGTTTTGATATATATATAAAAAAATAAAAAGGGAGATGAAGGGAAAGTGAGGTCGCAGCTGCTCGGGACTCAGATCAGCTCTTTTTGTAGGGAGGATCGTTTTATCCCTCCCTCCTTGCAAATGGTTGAGAAAAACAAGTTATTCATTTCAATAAATGTTTTATTTTTTTATTTTTTAAACTAAAGTTAAATCTAATAAAATATTTAAGATACGACTAATTTAAAGAAAATGCTTTTTTGCTCTCGTCTTTTATACGGACGTAAAGTAACTTCAACTTTGTAATTTAACAATGAAGGATGGGAATCCCATCAGTGTTGATTTTAACTTCATGCGCGGATCTACCGGGGCGAGAGAGCATGAGGGGGGAGGACTGGGGGATGATCCAAATGTTTTTTTGAATTGGAGAGGCGGGGGGGGGGCGAACTACATGTTGTTTGGCATTTGACATAAAATTACCTTAATCTCTCTGAATTTCTTGAAATAATTTATTGTATTTTGATGACAATTTTTTTAATTTTAATCAAATTGCACTTCACTTCATTAATATTTATAAAATCCCATTGCCAAAAAAATCCAAAAAAAATCTCACCCCAAATGTTTTTTTTTAACCATTTAACCTAGGACATATCTAAATAAAATTATTTAGTATAAGCTTATGTGAGGTTTCACTAACACTTGTAAGTTGTAAATGAAAGAAATATTGAATTTCTAACTCGATATATTTCGGGCTATTAACCCATCTTCAGGAGTACATGTGACTGAGTGAATAAAAGAATAGATGTTACCAAGCAGGCTTGGGTAGGAGTGGGGGGGGGACTGCTTGGTAGCATCTATTCTTTTATTCACTAGTTGCAGACATACAGTATATCGTCAACTAGTTTGTTTTCAGTTTGTGTGCATTTGATTGGGACAGTGCACATGGTGCAGCAAAAAAAGTTGAAATGACGCGTCGTGCCTACTTCTATACCGAACGTCGCGACGTTCGGTATAGAAGGTAGGCAGTGGCGTCATTTCAACTTTTTCTTGGGGGGGGTGGGCAAACATATTTTTTCTTAAAATTTACTTACAAATGGGTACTCAAATTTGACCAAAACATATTTAATTTAATTAATTGTTTAATTTTGTACAGTTTTGTATACTCGTAGATGTATTTTGGAGTATTTTATATAGAATAATATAAAATTTTATAAAAATCAGAACCCTTGGGAGGGGGGGCAAATGCCCCCTGCCCCCCCCCCCCAAAATGACGCCACTGAAGGTAGGCACGCTACCAACTCGACCAAGCCTCGGGGGCAATGTGAAAAGTTAACAAAATATTAAATAATACCTTGGAGTTTTTTTTTTATTTACAACGGATTATTTAACATCTCTCAGATGAGAGAGATGAATTTTAATAATAATAAAAATTAATTTAGAGACAAAATAAAATGTTTAATAAAAAAATATAAAACCTCTTAAAAAAAAAAAAAAAAAAAAAAAAAAAAAGGAGAAAATTACATTAATTTTTAAATGTCGGTCATTGACATTTTATAGTAGGTATAATTTTATACCCAAGCTCATTTGAATGATATGATCTCGCCCGAAGAAACCAGTAGGACTTACCAACCGTGAAGAATGCTTCTTTTCGAATGGGGATAAAAAAAGATGGGGGAGGAGGAGACGGAGAGATGAAACCTCCTATTTAGCCTATCGGAATTTTCTTTCGAGAAAAATACAAACAGGTGTGTTCATACTTGATTAGTAAAAATTAATGTTTTGTTAAATTCCAAAAAAATTCTCCTAGTTATGGTTTACCTGAGGCGAATAGTTTTCCTCCTAAATGATGGAGTCCCTCTTAAATTGGGAATATTTTTTATGAATATTTCTAAATTAATTTGCATTTTTACTTTCTCTTACCTATATGTATAATATATATATTAATATGTATTAATATACATATATATAGAGAGAAAGTATTGGATTCATGTCAAAAATTCGATGTCGAGATTTTGATGAATATACCTGTTTTGAGGTTCCCTGAATCCAAAAAAGTGGTTTTCGCGACATGGGAAGAATATTTCTTTCAGTTCGTTTGTTTTTAATAAATAAGCAGATGGTCGATTAGTTTAAAATAATGACACTTTTTATTCTGAGATATCTTTTTCTGACATGTGTATATGTAGATCGTGGAATATATTACAGTAACAAAAACAAAGGATGTTGATGGAAATGATATTTTAAAATAAATACAAAAAGATATTCTCTAAAGCTTTGTTATTGAATTGTTCGTTAAAAACATTCGCTTTGAGAGTAAATCCTTTTAATTTCAAGATAAAAAGGTATTTAAATTTTAATATTAAATTTCATGTAATGTCATTTATTTATTTATTTAATTTACTCTTCGTATGTCTCTTTCAATTGCCATTTGGTTGAATTTCTTGTTTTTTTTGTTTTTTTTTTAATGATCTTTCCAACGAACTTCTTAAAATCATCAGTCCATCTATATAGGCGGGCGCCAAATTGAGTATTTAATAGTTGGCCTTCATCCAAAAGCGGATACAGAGAAGTTTCTGGGGGGGGGTAATCTGGCGTGACTGGTCGCACAGCACACAATTTTTTCTTATTTTCGGTAATTTAAAGGCGCATTCTGTAATTGTTTACCAGAATATATTTACAAATCAAATTTTTAAGTATTAATGAGGATGCGTTACAAGGGCAGCCAAGGCGAAAAATAAAAAAAATCTATTTTTGTCGACGTTTCGAGTGCCGATCGCACTCTTCAACAGGACAAAAATGATGTAAAATCGTCAGGTTATTTGACATGGCAGTGTAGCAACGTTTTAACCAATTTATATTTACTTGAAGACTCTAGTATTTCGAGGTCGAATTAATCTTTATTAATTTTTAAAATTTTATATTGTCAAAAAAAAATATTTTACTCAAATCTTGGGGGGGGGGGGTAATTACCCCCTTTACCCACCCTACCTTGTATCCGCCCCTTGATTTCACCTAGACAAACGGATATCATTATAGGAGAGTATTTCAAAAACGAAACGCCATTTTATTTTTCGAACGATTTCATTTTGTTGCATTTTTTATCGAACGCTTTGGTCTTTTTATCAAGATGGCGAATTGTTGTTATTCAAATTTTTTGAGTCAAAGTCTGTAACCCAAATCGTGGCCTGAGAGAGGTTGTCTACAAATAAATGGATAATTATATATACCATGTTACATCTCATTTTTTGTAGTCCCTTTGAACTTAAGATTAATTGTTTTTCCAGTTCTGTACTTTACTACGGAGGTAGAGGTCTCCCTTTTTTTCTTATTTTTTGTATTTTGACCAGCTCGGCTAATGGAGTGCTCTAATATTTTCAAACACTTAATATCTTTGCATAATTTATTAGGAATTAATTCAACGTTGCTTTTACTTACAATATCTTTGGTTCCATATAATGGGCTAAGATTAAATAGGTTCAATAGAATCGATAAAGAAAGTTATGTTATAAGAGTGGGTAAAATATAAATGAATACATTTTTATTGATGTTTGAAAGTGCATTTAAGGTCTTTTTTCATGAATACAAAGAAATGGCCAACTTATATAGGGGATAGAAAAAATAAATACCTAATTATGATTTTTCAATTTTAGACAATCAGCATTTAATAGATTCAGCCCGTAAAATGCTGTTAAAAAAAAGAATGAGAAAATAACTATGTAGAAGATTTTCTAGGGGTATGAGAGAGGAAAGGAAAGATGATTCTGTATTAGATTAAAACAATTGGAAAAAATCTGGTGTGACTGGCGCACAGCACACAACTTGCCCCTTACCTTCGGTAATCGAAAGTTGTGTTCTGTGCTTGTCACACCAGATTTTTGTGTCGACATATATTTAGTTCCCGACAGTACGGAACATTGGAATTCAGATGTTAAAATCTATAAGTATGGGAAAATATTTATATTTTGTTACCATGGCAACCATTTCTCCTATCCTTCCCTATGAAATACAAGAGTAAAGTGGTCTTCAGAAGATTTCAATCGCAAAATGAGAATATAGATTTTAAAGATCATCTAAAAAATAATTGATTTTTGAATTTAAAAAAAATCGTTGGAGCAAATTTTGAGAAAATCGAAAAAACTGAAAAAGTACATCAGTAAAGTACTAGTACTCTTTGGCCGATTTTGATTAAAAGCTTATTTTTCCGGTCCAGGAGGGTGTTTAACTTAAATATAAAATTTCAGCCTCATAGCTCAATTCCTTCATGCTTAAAATTGAACACAGACACACACACCCACCCACCCACCCACCCAACCACCCACACACAGACAGACCATGTCGCGAAAACCACTTTTTTGGATTCAGGGGACCTCAAAACGTGAAGATCCACCAAAATCTCGACATCGAATTTTTGACATGAATCCAATACTTTCTCTCATATATATATATTACATATATGCATAGGTAAGAGAAAGTAAAAATAATGAAAGAAAAACTTAATTCCATTATTTGAAATAAAAAATAAATGGTTGAATTAATCTGGTTGGTTTCAATTTCATTGAACAATTTTGGTATTTCAGTTTAGAATCCTCGTTATTTGTAAATCCGACCCTAATAAAATGCTTAGCCCACCAAAGGAGGGCGAATAATAATAAGGCCCTAATGAGAAGCTCGTTGGCATGCAGCCGTCACCTTCTGCGTGACCAAACGGACATCTTCTAATCTATAATTCTTCACTGTAGATCCATTGTGATTTATATAATATAAGGCGCCGCAGAGCGTGCTCTTTGTAGTATAATAGGAAGGAAAACCATGTCACACAGCTACGAGTTTACAATTTTAATTAAATAATTTAAAGTTTTTTTTCTATATCTAAATAGCTGTATTCAGTAAAGACTAGTCCTACTCATTTAGAGTCAAATGGAAATTTGTAAAATGAAAAGAAAAGAATATCAAAACAATCGGGAGTGAACTTCCCTTAATTTTCTCTACTTTAAATTAAAAACTAATAAATTTAAAAAAAATTTTTTAAAAATTAATATATTTATAATTTACAATAATATAAAAAAATTTTAAAATTTAAAAAAAAAATTGGTTGGTTTAAAACAATTAAGTTTTTAAAAAAATCTTATTTTTTAATATTAAGAAGGGTTAAAAATTTAAAACTTTTTATTGGGGTTTTTGGAGTTATTGAAGGTGAAGGGGGGGAAAAAAAAAATAAAAAAAAAAAAATTTTCCCGTAGATGTAGAGAAAGTATTACGATCATGTCAAAAATTCGATGTCGAGATTTTGATGGATATACACGTTTTGTGGTTCCCTGAATCTCAAAAAGTGGTTTTCGCGACATGGTCTGTCTGGGTTCAATTTAAAGCATGAAGGAATTGAGCTAGGAGGTTGAAATTTTATATTTAAGTTAGACACCTCCCTAGGGCGTGAAAATAAGCTTTTAATCAAAGTCGGCCAAAGAGTACTAATACTTTACTGATATACTTTTTCAGTTTTTTCGATATTCTCAAAATTCGCTCCAACGATTTTGATTAAAATTCAAAAATGAATTATTTTTTAGATGCTCTTTAAAATGTATATTCGCATTTTGGCATTGAAATCTTCTGAAGACCACTTTACTCTTGTACTGCATAGGAAAGATAGGAGAAATGGTTGCCATGGTAACAAAATATAAATATTTTCCTAAAGCTATAAATTTTACATCTTGAATTCTAATATATCAGCGGAAACTAAATATATTTCGACACGAAAAATCTGGTGTGACTGTCGCACAGCACACAACTTTCGATTACCGAAGGGAGTGCTTGTCACACCAGATTTTTTTCATTAATTTAATACAATTTTAAACCAAGGTTGATGTTTTAACCCATCTATCGGAACTTTGGTAATGCCTTGATGTATGATATTTGAAAACAAATTCAATTATTATGAAATTTGTAGTACGCCTACAATATTTTTGTGTTATAATAATAAATTATATGGTGCTGGAGCCAAAGGAAAACAACAAAACTTGTGCAGTTAAAATTTATTTTATTCAAGTTAGAGCTCTCACGGCTGACGTTTCGGCCCTAAGTCTAAACCATCTTCAGAGCCACCTGACAAGTTTTTTTGTAAAAAATTTTTTACGGTTGTGCAGAACACAAATGCTGAAGGTTGTCGCTGTTACAAAAGAAAATATACACTTGGATTATTGCCCCCGTCGATCACGAAGTTAGCCGAAACTTCAGCCATGAAAGCTGACTTTTGTTAATTGTGCTAATGACTCCATCATCATTAAGCCTACATCTACAGTTTATATTATTTTATACGCAACGTATTGTTTAATTAAACTGAAATCCAGAATAAAATTTAAGATAACAAAGTTCTTAAATTTAGTAACTTATTAAATTTTGATAATTTTGCTAATTACGATTATTATCATTTTAGTAAAATATTAGTTTAACAACTAATTTTAGGTTTATCTGTATCTTGGATGAAGATCTCCAAGTGATATTCGACTTTAACCAGATAATTCAATAGGATTAGGATTTTGAATGTTAATTCACCTGGCCATATCACTTTTATATGAGAATTTCGATGTATAAAAGGGGTGCATTTTAGTTATTTATTTGGCAGCTAACTCTCATATTCCCATCTATAATGAATAACAGGGAGGGGGGGGCTGCGTTTGAAAGGCAAGGCGTGGTTGATGGTAGGGGGTTGACTCTACAACCCGAACACATGTTCCTGTAGGTCAATAAGTGATTATCATCTGCCGACATCAATTTGTCAGACGAATTATATTGAGAAAATAATATAATTATAGTAATCTCTAGATTATTATTATTTTTTTTAAATATAAAAAAAATTTAAAATATTGATAATTTAAGTTAATTATGAAAGAGTATTGATCTCTATATTAATAAAAAGAAAACCTAAAAGGATTTTATTTATAATACAACCCCCTTCAACCACTTTAAAAGGGCTTAAAGAAATTTAACAACAGTCTCTTTGCTCTAAAATGTTTCTCCATCAAAGTTTTTTTTTTTTTTTTAATTTGATATAATCAATTCTAAAATATCGCCTGTCTCTCTCGAGGAAAAGCAATTCCCTAAAGATTTTATTTTTTTTATTTTATGAGATGAAATTGTTCATATTACTCCCATGATCTGATACTTGTTTAAAAGCTCATTTTCACGTTTCAGAAGTACCTAACTGAAATATAAAATTTCAACCTCGTAGCTCAATATTTTCATGCTTAAAATTGAACACACACACACACACACATTGACAGACCATGTCGCGAAACCACTTTTTTGGATTCAGGAGACCTCAAAACGTGTATATCCATCAAAATCTCGACATCGAATTTTTTACATGAAACCGATACTTTCTCTCTATATATATATTAACATATACAGTATAGAGGTAAGAGAAAGTAAAAATAGAGTTATACCAGAAGTGTCAGGCATTACGCCAGCGTTTTCTACTGGGAGGCGCGGACTAGTCTAAGGAGACGCGCGAATATTAACCACAGTGTGCAATTTTTCAATTGTTTCCATGGGCCCAGCCATCCTCGCTGGGGGGGGGCATATTGTTTCACTTTTTCTTGGGGAGAGCTTTTTACACATTAAAAAAAAACTTTTTCCAATTCTTATAAAATTTTGTATTTATTTAGGATTATAAATTGGATAAGAAGCCTAGTAACGTGTACTAATCAAACGATTTCATTAAGGTTATATGTTAAGATAAATAAAAAAAAAACATTCCAGTCAAAAAATATTTTTTAGATCAAGGATAAAAATAGATGTGCTAGAAGTGGTATGGAAGAATGACCCTTCCTGAAAGTATTTAGGAAAAATATCTGGAATACGGGGCAGATTGAAATTCCACGAAATAAATGGATCGTAAAGTTTCGACCCGCTATTTAAGGGCCTGGCAGTTTGCAGAAGGGCAGACATGATAGATGAGATCGGCTGGCTTTCTATAGAAAAATGAAGAAATTCTAAAGGAATCCATCAATAATGACTAGGAAAAAAAACTTAAGTCTTGATTGTGTTTAATATTCATTTTTTCAATTATATTTACAATGTTGACAGATTTTAGAATTATATACAAAAATTATATAGAGGTGGAATTGGAGATCGTAGCCTATGAATAGAAAAAATTGCTACACAACCAAATTAGTATTTAATATAAGGCCACAGGGGCGCCGGAACGAATTTGAATCAGGGGGGGGGGCAAAATTTTTTTTTTAGGAAAATTAAAATAATTTAATATGTTCAAATAATATAAACAAAAACAAATCCACTATAAAACCTTAAATATTTTAAATAAAATCAGAATTTTAATAAAATTAAAATTTTAAAAAATTTGAGTGATTTTATCAAAAATTTTTGAAAAATTTGAAAAAAATGAATTTCTTACTCCTTTAATTTTTTTAATTTAGAAGATTTTATTTTTAAAAAGTAAAAATATATCATTTTTAAAAATAAATGAAATAAAAGAAGAAATTTTGCCCCCCTCTGCCCCCCCTGTAGGGATGGCAGGGGGGGGCAATGTACCCTGCCCCCCCCCCCCCCAGTTCCGGCGCCTATGTAAGGCCATTTAGACCCCGTCCCTATTTATTTCAATTGATTGGTATCTAATTCTATCGAAATAAATTTTCACCTGGTTCGGGATGCTAACTTTAATTTATTTTAAATCTCCATCGAATCATATAATAATTTATTGAGGACCCACATTTTGGTTCTTAATAATCGATTATCTATTATATAGGATTTAACAAAAGTGACGAGTACAAAATCTCTCTTTTCATTTTAAAGGTTTATTAGAAACCAGCCGGCCGCAGCCGCTTTGCGGCTGCTCCGGCGGCCAGGGGGCTACGCCCCCTTGACCCCGCCAGCGGCTCGGGCCGCCTGCGGCGGACCCTCGCCTTTTCTGCATCATCCTCACCCCTCAAGGATCAAAATGAGCCATCGCTCATGTCTCTACGCCTATTGGCAGCTGAGAACGGAGTGTAACACACACACACACATTAATCGTTTATATATAGTATAGATGTTTTTTTGGTTTTTGAAAAAACAACAAAAATATTGGTTTGCAGTATTAATTTTTGTATTAATTAAAACAATGCAATACTTTCTCTCTATATATTAACATAACTAACCAAAATAAGAATTCCAAATTTTTGTCTGACAATTCACTATCTATGCTTCCTTGCTATTATACAGCCGCTCATCACAAAATTAAATTAAGTTAGGTTGAGCTGAAAATGTTTGAATGCTGGAAGATAAGCAGCCAAAATGACCACACACATTGGGTCTATCTTCGACCACTTAAACAGTAACTAATTTCTTCAGTTCGAACTTAAGAATATGTTAATGAGGAGGGAATTAAGAAAAAGTAAATAAAGTAATCGTGATAGATGAGATAAGTAAAAGGATAGATTTAAGTCAAATGTTTCTTGACCCAAAATTAAATCACTGTTTTTTTTTCTCTCAGAACAATTCATGCTAGAATTAATATGAAAATTGGATTTTTCAATATTCTGTTTTTATTTCTTTTCCAATTAAGGGAGATCAAAAGGGTCGTTTATTTTAATGACGTTTTATAGTGAATTTTTTGTGTGTAAAACTACTAGAGAGATCTTTTAATTTTTAGTCGTTCGTTTTATTTTTTACGGATCTTTGAAATTAAATTTTAATCAAATTGAATTATAAAAAAAAAAAAAAAATGAAAAATAAAATAAATAAAAATAAAAAATTGATTCTTGAATAAAATTATTATTAGTTGGGATTTGTTTCAATATTCCTTTTTGAGAAACAAGTTCAACCAAAATAAACTACAAAAAATTATTTGGTTGGGAAATAGATTTGGGCTTAGAACAGCTTTTGGGTGCGCTATTTGAGAAATTGAGGTTTCATTTTTTTCTCTCAAAATAATAATAAAATTTTGTGTTGCCTCCTTGAATTACTATAAAATAATAAAAGGCCTATTGGTCCAAATGAGTTTGACACCGATGATCAGGGCCGCAGACAGGGGGGGGGGGGGCTATATCCCCGGGGCCTGGGCCCTCTGAGGGCCGGGCCCATTGCGCTCCCACCTTAAAATTCTAATAAAAATTAAATTTCATGGTTAAATTAAAATAATTAAAAAAAAAATCATTTTCTTAAAATTTTTTCATCAGGGGCCCCAGGCCCTTTAAGCTCAAATCTTAAAATTTCAATTAAAAAAAAAACATTTTCTTGAAATTTTTTCATCAGAGGGCCCGGGCCCTTTAAGCTCAAATCAAGTTTGGTCTTTTTCACGACTCAGGATAGCTAAAAACGCAGATTTCAGTGGTTAATTTTCAAAAAATTTTCCATACCCCCCAGATCCCCCCGGAAATTCTCTGTCCGGATCTGGCCTCGATAAATTATTGTAACTCTTTGTTTAGGATTTTTGAAAAATTTTTAAATAACTTTATTTAAATAAATATTGTAAGCTATGTATAACTATTTCAAAAGTTGTGTCAAAAACTGTGTAAAAAATGTTGGCATAAAGGCCACAATAGCCTTTTATATAGAAAAAAACTAAGTTTCTTTTTTTTGGGGGGGGGCATACCGTATTAAAGTAGCCCCGGGGCCCGTCAAGTCTGTCTGCGGCCCTGCCGATGATCTGGTAAATTGTAACCTCACACTCAATGTAAGTTTTTTACTTTATTCAATCAATTTCGGCAATTATTCCAATATCAAAGCTGGGCTTATATTAATAATTTTATTAAATCATATTGATGATATTGGAGATGACTCCATACAAGAAGTCAATTTTGAATATATAGCAATCTTTAAAAAAATTAATTTTCCCAATTTTAATCGATATTTAACAATAAAAACCTTTTCTCTCTCGCTTCTTTTTCTTATTTTAACATGTTTTGGTTTTATAATAAAAAAAGTCTTTTTTTTTTGAAAAAAAAAAAAGAGAAACAAGATTTATTATTAATAACAACCCTTCTCGTTCTTTCGATTTACGGTTTTCTAGTAATTTCGGTTTTTCGATTGGTCTCTCACATTCGGCTGATTTATTATTTTGAAGACCTTGGTTGGCTTTTCTCAATCCTGATTTTCGAATTGCATTTCGATTGCGCCCTCGGGGCACCAAAATGGATTCCTCATTTTAAGAGAAAAATCTTTACTAAACTTTTTTGATTTGAAATTGGAATCCTCTTTTATTTTTGTTTGTTTGATTCTAGTTTAATAATATATTTTTTTTTTTTACATATTTTAAATTTTGACCTTTTCACCTTTCTTTTCATCATAATATATATCCAAAATATTATTATTGAATTTTTTCAACATAATCACAATTAGTTGTATTATTTATTCATTTTTCTAGTATAATAAATAGTTTATACCGATGTGAATTTAAGGGAAAAGTAATTTACATATGCGAGAAAAAATAAAATTTATTTATTTTCTTTGTTTTTTTGTTAATCTTTTTAACAAATATACTGTATTTTCAAATACTCTCTAATTAAACATCATTTGACAGCTAATTTCTTTAATTTTTTCCTAAAATAATTTACTTATTTTTATTCAATATGAATAAAATTTAACTTAAAAGTAAAGTTGAATCTCTCCATCAAAGTTTATAATATAAACTAATTGCACTACTCGCTTCTGAAACTATTATACTTTATTGAAATTTTGTTTTAATTTTATATTAAGCTTAATTATATTTTATAAAAAAAGTTTATACTACAATAGAGGAAAATTTCGATTGGAATTGCCGGTGCCAAACAATACATCAAATCCTTTTGTCTATGCAATCATGAAACGACAGACAATATAAATGGACGAAGGAACCAAGCGCCATTAACCTAAATCTGAGATCAAGGGCATTTTCATTTGCACAATTGTAAACAAAACTACTGGCAATGACTTTTTTCTTGTTTTATACAAAAAAAAGTGGTGTGACACGACAACTCATAGCATACTACTAATCATAAGTTGTGTGATGTGCTGTCAAGTTCGAGTACATTTAGTTAGGTAAAAAAAAAAAAACTCAAAAGATAAAATTTATAAACAAACAGGAAAAATTTGGACCTTGTTATGCTTAAAGGAACCAAGCGCCATTATGATCGAAATTGAGATAAAACCGCCATCTTGTAAGGAAAAAGAAGATCTATCTCTTTATTTAAATCTCAACATTATTACTCTGTGCACTTTTTGAAGTTATACTTCTTTTGGCGCGTTTTGATGAGATTGATGAGAGTGAATTTGTGAAAAAGACATGATGAAGTTAGCCCCAGAATTTGTGAAAACGATATGATGAAGTTATATTTGACAAAACGTGTTGTTATTTTCAAATCCAAAAATTAAATTATTTATTAAATTTATTAATTAATAATTTAATAATATTTTATTATCTAAAGAGGCCAATTTTTATTTTGTTTAAAAAATAAAATAGAAAGAACACCAGCGCTCTCTGGCTCTCTTTGTTTGAAAATAAAATAAAAAGAACGAAAGGAAGACCAAAAGAATCAGGATCGAAGACCAAAAGAATCATGAACAAAGAGCTAACATCGAAAGAAAAAGAACTAGTCACTTGTTACTTTAATAAAATCTTTGAAACTTTTGATTTTTATAGAGTGATATCTCGATATTGATTTTTTTTTTAAGTAAGACAAAGCAACCATTCCTCCCTCTCACCTATTATTAATTACAAATATGTCTAAATAAACATTGCTAAATTTGAATAAAAATTTCAAATAATTAAAGCATTCTCAGTTATCGATTAAATACACATACTATGTATTCTCTTATTAAAACCAGCTGAGATAAACGAAATGAATAAATAATTGAAGTTTCAAATTACATTTCCCCATCAGCTGATTTTTAGTAATAATATTAGAATAGAATGAATCAGTATATATATTTAAGGAAAGACTTTCTTTCACAATTAGTTCCAGGAAACTGATAAGAGACTGAAATAGCGAGATAAATTATAAAAAAAAGCAATGATTCATGTAAACGTCATTTGGAAGGTAATTGAGAGGCGGAAATGAAGTCTTGGCGATGAATAAACACGGAATATTTTTTTTAATGGCTGTTAACAACCCCTGGAATCTATATGACAGGTTTAGTGAGAATTTTTGCTTATCATTATAATCAGATTTTTAGTGACGATCTCTTTTTGAAATAAATAGGTAGAGCTGAAATTTTTTTAAAGTAAAATTTTTTTAATATCCGATTTAAGACTTTTTCTTATTTGCTCACACTTACGAAAAAAAGTCTCTTATTTTTTGCGGAGTCAAAAAAAAAAAAAAAAAAATTCAAGACATATGCAGCCAAAATTATTTTTTTTATTATGCCAGACTGACCATTGGGATACTTGTCTAGGCCATCCTCAGAGCTCAAATATTTTCATACATTATAATTATCACATGTAATCATTACAATTTCTATACAATATAAAAATATAATCTAAAATATACAGAATTAATACAGAGTACAGTGAGTGACAACAGGGCCGGAACTAGATTTTTTAGGGGGGGGGGGGAGGGAAAAATTTAATTTGCCGCCCCCTCCTTAAAATTTTTTATACAAAATTCATATCATTTTACCTTTTTTTTAGTAAATCTTTCTTTAATTGCCGCCCCTTGATATCTGTCGCCCGGGGCACATGCCCCCACTGCCCCCCCCCTAGATCCGGCCCTGAGTGACAATATCAACTCCCACCCATGCGTATTCTACTTGTGATAATTTCATGGTTTTTAAAAAAAAAATTATATATTTTTTAAAGGAAACTTTCATGGTTCAAACTTAGAAAATTTCTAATAAAGATTTTCATTTTCTTTTAATACAAAACCAATAAAATAATCACAAGTAGAAAATGCATGGGTGGGACTTAATATTGTCACTCACTGTACATACCCGAAGGCGAGAATGAAAATTAAAATTTCAGCAACACACATTCGCATGAACGCTCATAAGGATTCGCATGCACGCCTTAGAAATATTAATACTTCCAGCCACAAAGACATACCTCAAAATTATTTTTTGGTAGAAAACTTCTGGGATTTCTATTTATTTAAAATACCATTATAATTTAATTCCCCTTTTGATTTTTTTTTTAATTCCCCCCCCCCCCCCCCCAAAAAAAAAACAACAGCAAACACTTTTTCTTTTCTTCTTTCTTTGTTTTTTTTTTTTTTTTTTTTTTTTACCTCTCTTTTAATCTCTCTCAATTTAAAACGTGATCAAAATATAAATCTCAGGAAGAAAGTAAAAAATAAAACTACGAGGTGGGAACAATTTTATACGGGAATTTGACTCTCTCTTTCACCGGAGCAAAAATAGAGTAGTATTCAAGCAAGGTAGGTTTGTCTATGTTCCCGGGACTAGGGATCAGAGATAGATAGATCCATGTGCAGACCATCTGCAAGGGCGGAGGGCTGCATGCAGGGCATGTGCGTGACTTAATGACCCGGTCCATGAATCAAGCCCTTGGCCCTTCGATGCTCACGTGAGCGATTCGCTCCCTCCGTCACCACGCCTTAATTATATTCAGGTGTCAGCGGGATTCATTGGAGCCATCAAGCCAGCTGCACGAGTCGCGGCCTTTGTTTGATTAAAACAACCCCTCGGTCCCATAAAGTCACCCACCCACCCATCCATACAAATGATAACTGACGAAACGTGATCTCAAATCACCTCGTTAATATGGAATTACAAAAATGTTTATTTGCACATTTCTAGAAGGGAGAATTTATCTTTTTTAAAAGTCTTTAAAAATTTTGTTACTAAATAAATATCTTCAGGTGAGTCAGTAATTAAATGAACTTCAATAAAAAAAAGTAACACCTGAATCGCTTAGCTAATCAATAGGATTTTGAGTGTAACGGTTCCACTTCCGACTTCAAATTTAGTAAGTCACTTCCTCCTTTTAATTCCAGATGGTTGATATAACTATCAAAATCAATGACACGATATTTTTGGAAAAATAGTAAAACTTATTTTTTTAATAAACTAAGGCGTTGTTCAGTCATAAAACCAGATTCGTTTTACATCTTATTATAGTTGAATCGACTATCCCCATTATAAACTTATAAACTAAACTAATATCACTTCATTAATAGTTTACTATTAATCATAAACAATATCGAAGTATTGACTTCCTAACAAGCTAGTTATTAGAATTCAATAAATTCTTTGATTGTAAAGACACATACACTTTGTTTAATCAAATTTGTTGACATTTATTAATTACAACGGTTATCGTATAAAGTCTTAAATGGCCAGAGTTGCCGAAAAGACTGTGTGAATGTGTGTGTGAGTGTGAGTGTGAATGAGAAAAAAGTATGAATGTTTTTAAAAAAGAAAAAAAAAGAAATCAAATTTGTTGGAATGACACACCTCTTAGTCTTCCTGGGTGTCGAATTGACATACAAAAAATCTGGTGTGACTGGTTTTTTGTGTCGAGATATATTTAGTTTCGGCCGATATATTAGAATTCAAAGTATGCCGATGTTTCGATGGATGAATTCACTTATCTTCAAAGCGTTTTAGATTATAAATATTGGGATTGACAAATCTCCAGTGCAGGGTGTGTAGAGGCGGAGCAGCCGAGAAATAATGCTTTGAATGCTTTAGCATTTATTAGAAATAAAAGATATTTTTTTGACATAACCCACTATTTATGCCAAAAAAAGTCTTTTATTTCTAATAACATTAATCGTGAAAGTCTAAATCAATTAAAAGCTTTACCAATTAGCCACGTTGGGACATTTATTATGCTCCATCCTCACAGTCGGTGTATGGTTCTCAGAGTTGTTACAATAATATAGTATAAACATTGTTTTATAAATAGTAAACTATTTTTTTAAATTTAAGATCTTTTTTCGGCATTGAAGGCCATTTAGACCCCATATCTATTTAGTTCAATTTTACTTTCTCTTTTTTGGTATCCAAATCAATTTGAAATAAATTTTTGTCGCATGGTACGGGATGCGAACTTCAAGCACAAAAGGCAGGAACTCTACCACTACCCTTAGGTTCAAGGGCAGTAACTATTTTATATGTAGGCTTATATAAAATTATTCAGTATTTAGGAGGAGAAATGATAAATTTATTTACCGAAAAAATATAGTGGAAAAACTTTTCATTAATAGAGAAATGTTAAACTTAGACCTGTTGAATGCCAAAAAGGCTAATTATTATTAATCTGTATAAGATGTTTTTAAAATAAAATTTTTTATATGAAAAGGGGGGGGGGGGGTCAAAATAATAAAATTCTTTGACAAAATCATTATTTTAACGAAGGTTCATAAAGATCATAATTGTTGTCTATATTTTTATTGAATCTTGCGATCGCCCTATTTGAATGTTTGAAATGTTATGAAACCCATAAGCTACGCGAGGACATTTTTTTACCCTCATATTTATACGTAAATACATTAAACATTCATATTAAATATCTCAATCTGGACAATTTATAGTTAGGTGTTTTGTTTGAAAATAGATAAACCTAAACAAAGCTGACATCATTCTTCTGGAGCTGATAAAATGTTGAAAAATTGCCCTCTTAACTTTGTCATAAATTAAAACGGACCAGAAGAAGAGATCGACGTTTTATTTTACACTCTGAAAATAAGCAGAGTTTTGTTTTATTTTTTTTTTCTTTCCCACTTCTAAATAACCACAAGTTTCCAAGACGGAATTCTCAAACGTGACTTTGACGCTATTCATGGAGTTGTTAAAAGGCGAAATTTCAAGTTCGTGCTTAATCCCATATTTTCACAAATGCTGTTTTATTTTGTTTGCCACAGATCAGAAATTAAGCCTTGAAAACATTACTTTTGACTTCTAAGAAATTATTTTAAAACATTAACAAAATGAATGTATTTTGTTTATTAAATCGGACCCTTTGTTTTTGTTGAAAAAAGGGGAGGAGCTAGGAGAAAATTCTTTCATCTCTACTGAAACAAGAAAACCTAGAGGGTGCATAGGGCAAAGGGCTGCTTATCTCATTAGTCTGAGGCCTGAGGCACTTACCCTTGGAAGAACTCGTGGGGGTAATTATCGTTCAGTACTCTTCTCTTAATATTTTCATATTTTAAAGGCACATAAATAGGTCTAGAAAGAAATCGCGTTTTATTCTTATCCTTTGAATTTAACACCTTTATTTTGAAAATCAACAAGTTTTTTTTTAATTTTATTTATTCCCTCCGTAAGCCAGAGGCTCAACAAGAGTTAATAAAGTAAAATTTAATATAATTAAGTCATATTACTATTTAAAATTATTATTTATTATTTAGAATAAATGCTGTGTGACAAATGATATGGGATCGCAATTCTATAACATTAACTATCAAACTTTCTTTATTTGGTGGAAGCAGAATAAGCTCATTTTTTAGATTAATCACATTAAATAAAAGATATTTTTTAAAAATTCGGTCTACCCAGTATATCTTATAGATAATTAAATTAGTAATCATTGAGTTAAAGAATAATTAATTTTTTGCCTTTAATTAATTTGCTGGAACCTTTCAAATGAAATGGTCTAAAATGCTTGTTTTCCTATGGGCAGAACTAACGCCATCTCTTGCCGTCTAGAGTAACCAGCTTCTGAATCGGCTAATAACGGTTTTTCGAGACTCGCCCCTTAAACACGTTATAAATATATTCAGATATTTATTTTATTAGCTTCTAGTGGGCTATACACTTTCGCTAAAATTTGTTAATCTGTTCATTAGATTGCATGAGTTTCTCGTGTCTTTCAGCTTTTATTTTTTGACAATTAATAAAATATAAGTATAAGTACCCTAAAGCAGTGTTTTTCAAACTAGGGAGGCGAGGACTAGTCTCAGGAGAGGCCACCAAGATCAATTTTCCAAATGATTGCTAGTTTTATAAATAAAATAATTTAGAAGATTCTGGGACGTAGTTTTTAATTAAAATAATAAATATGAATATATAAAAAAAATATTTTGATATAAATTTATATTTTTTAGTATTAAAAATTTTTGTTTTTGTATTATTTTATTAAATGCGTGGGAGGGGGATGGGGCGTCATACGATTAAATATTTTTAAGGTGAGGCGTTGTAACATAGTTTGGAAACCACTGGCCTAAAGTAAGACTCATTCTAGAAAATTATACTATGTGTTAAACCCAAAGACGGATCCAGGGAAGTTTTTCAGGGTTTTAATTTTTTTCTGACTAGACGCGAAGCTCGCCGAAGGCGATAGCATTGTTAATTATTTTATTTATTAGGATTGGATTAGAGGGTAAAATAATTGGAAAAAATGTTTTTTAAATTTATTTTAACTAAATCGAAGCCAAATAAATAGAAAACATTCAAAAAATAGCGTTGATTATTATTTTAATTAGGGGGGATGAAGGGCTGATTATTCAAGAAAGGCCTTGGAATATTCCAAATCACTTGTTGACATTCTTTTTCAGCTCTAAATATAGTTAGATTAGAGCAAAAGGTATTTTTTTACTTTTAATAAAAAGGGAATTGTTATTTTCATCAATTTTATTCCTATCGAAAGAGAGACAAGTCTCTCGTCCAGTCGAGCTTGTGGCCGTGCGGCAGGCGCGCCGAGCTGCTCTGTTTTTTAGTTGAGTTTAAAGTGAATCAAAGTGAATAAATATAATAGTGTAACCCACCCTGACCTCACCGTCAGCCAGCACACCCTCTTGAGAGTCTTATTAAAGGTAATTATTATGCATTTTATCGTTGAAAAAAAATGATAGAAACAAATAATTTGACAGCGAAAAACGATTCTGTTGAATATGAAATTAAATATTTTGCATTTCACTAAGGGTAGAGGGAGAATATAAGCTGTTGAAAGGGGGAGGGGAGGGGGGGTGTAGGGGTCATTGAAAAAAAAATTAGTTTTTTATTTTTTATTATTTTTTTTTTCTAACACCTTTTTTTTCATTCACACTCACACACATATTCACACAGTCTTTTCGTGGGAGCCCTCGACATTCGATATAGAAGGTAGGCACGCTACCAACTACACCAAGCCTGAGGGCATTTTTATAAATCTTTTCTTAAGTCACCATTATTTACAATTATATAGGTACTTTCTATATGGCCTATATTTTTGTTAATCAAATTTCCTTAATATACTTTTACACAGGGGTAGATTAAGGGTTGAAAATTAAAATAAAATAATTTCAAAATAAAATAAAAATAATTATTTATGAATGTATTCAAATTATTTTGAGAGTAATTTCGCGGTGAAGGCTCGCATTTCCTTAAAGGGAGGGGGGGGGAGGTATGAAGGCATTAATATATGTATATTATGTTATTAGGGTTAATGCCCCATCCCCTATTCTTACTAAAAAATAAAAGTGCATTTCGTTTGAGTTAAAATTTATATTCAATATTTAGCAAATAGTTTAGTGGGGTAGAAACATTTCAATGTCATTCTAAATTTTTTGTTACTGGGGCGGAATTAATTTTTGAAGATTTCGAAACTCTCATAAACAGATAATATTATCACTGGGTATCCCTTGCAGAATTTTGTAGGGATTTTTTTCATTAGGTAGAAAAGTAAGATATGATTAGTCCGCTTATAATTTTACTGGGGTGAGTTACCGCATCTTTTTGTATATAGAACTAATCCCAATTCGGATTTGAATTTTTACTTTCTCCTACCTATATGAATAAGATAATATACATATATATAGAGAGAGAGAAGTATTGGATTCATGTCAAAAATTCGATGTCGAGACTTTGATGGATATACACGTTTTGAGGTCCCCTGAATCCAAAAAAGTGGTTTTCGCGACATGGTCTGTCTGTCTCTCTCTGTTTGTCTGTGAACAGAACTTAGCCTCGGGGAGGGAGAATATTACGTTTTAATTGAAAAAAAAAAATATTTCGAACATGAATCAGAAATTTCATAATATTCCGAATTTCGTAATAAATAATTAAACAAATTAAATTAATAATAAAATTCTTATTGAAGTATTTCCGAATAGCAGTCTAAGTAACCTGTATCTTACAAAATATTTTATAAGAGGGTTAATTATAAACCAACTGGGGGTTGAGCTTTTTGATCTCGGTCCATTTTTATAAGCATACTTGTCATGGAAAAATAAAAAATTGGCACGAAAAAAAAAACAGAAGACCTGCCGCTCTTTAGAATTATATTTTATTTGTTTGTTTTTTTTTCGAAAGGCTAACTTTTATGATGGTGGCGAGTGAATTATGTTTTGAGTGTTCGTCAAAACATTTATCGAGAAGAGGGGACACAAAATAAGCAAGCTAGAGGGAGAAAAGTTGCACGTGGCACACTTAAAAAAAAACTTTTAATGCAATGTCTCATCGGGGCGAATCAAAGAAGGAGCACGCCTGGCTGACATCAGTGAGGGGGGGGATCCACCTGTTGGTGCGAATCCTTCAAAGGACCGAAGGGTGGATGGAGGTGGATTACAGAGTTGGATGTAATCCGTCCAACGGGGCATGAGTGAAAAGGCCGCTCTGTTTTTGAAGTTTGCCGCTCCACATGCACCAGATGTGCTCATTGTATTATGTCATTGACCAATTCATTTATTTTTAGCCAAAGAACTAATGAATCGAAAAGATAAATTGACGGAAATATTTATTGAAATATACTACATTCATTAATTACTTACAAGAACAAATAGATAGAAAAAAAAATAGCTATATTATGTTGATTCTTAATTAATTCATTCAACCTGAAGATTAAATTTCGAGTTTTCAATCATCCATTCACTGATACTATTGTATACAATTTTCTTTCAATGATTTCCCACAGGGATGATGATTATGCTGCAGTTTAAAGCTTTATTCAAAATGAATGTTCACTTTAGCTAATTAGAACCTCAAATTATAAACAAAAATTTACAATTTGGTATATTTATTTATTTTCAAATAGGAAGAATGAATGAGCAAACAGCTAGTTTATTTAAGCCATTTGGATACCAGATGGCTTAAATAGAAATGCCTGAACCCCTAATAGATAATATATATTACAACGGTTATCGTCAAGTCTTAAATGGCCTAAGTTGCCGAAAAGACTGTGTGAATGTGTGTGTGAGTGTGAGTGTGAATGAGAAAAAAGAGTGAATGTTAAAAAAAAAAAAAACAGCTAGTTATATTTCAATTTATTAATAAACCAGGGCCTACGTTTCGGTCACATAACTGTTATGGGACCATCCTTAGGGTCAGGTTAATGTCTGAAAATATATATAATCCTCGTCAAGTTATATTGGGCATACACAATTGTACGTAGCTTAATCATGATAATGCCTCAAATTTTATTATTATCGTACCATGGACAGAGAGTGAATGCCTAATATGGCGAGGATTATATATATTTTCAGACATTAACCTGGCCCTGAGGCCATATGTGACCGAAACGTCGGCCCTGGTTTATTAACAAATTGAAATATAACTAGCTGCTTGCTCATTCATTCTTCCTATTTGATTATCAACACTCAGCTATATACCTCCTTCAAATTTATTTATTTGTTTATATGTAAACACATCAGTTCTCGAAAACGGCTTTAACTATTTTTTTTTTCAAATTTTAAATATATAGACCAGGGGGCGTATATAGAAATTTTTTCGGGTGGAGGGGGGGGCCTACTCAAAAATTTCCCTGCGGAAAATTTTGCAGGACGGAAAAAATTTGAATTCAGGGGGGGGCCGGGCCCCTCACCCCTCCTTATATTCGTCCCTGATATAGACCTACTATTCCCGGTATCAATATGAAATTACGCTGTCTCGTCTTTGGAAAAATTCAGACTAGTATTTATCAAAATTCCTTTTAACGATATTTTAAATATTTACTATTTCTGGTATACAAAACAAATTACGGTAGGGTTCGACTTGGGAAACTTCGAATATTAGTACATTATTGATGTACTTTTTAAATTTTTTCCTATTTTCTCGAAATTTGCTTTAAAAATTTCTTTTAAATTTTAAATATTTCCTATTTCTGCTATAAAAATCAAAATGCGCTAGTTCTCGTCTTTGAGAAACTTCAAGTACTAGTACTTTATTGAAGTACTTTTTTATTGATAGTTTGTCGAAATTCGTTTTAAAGATAGATTTCTTTCAAACTCTAACAAAGCGTTTCTTTATTTTTGAAACAGATAAAACTAACCATCTTTTTTGACTAACACAAACTCCCATGTAAGCCTGTCTGTTGTTAGTCTTGAACTTTTTCCCACCTTTTTTGCTCGCTTTAAGCAAATTTACCTAAGTAACTTGTGTATGATAAGGATTCAAAGGAAAAAAAAAAAATCAATTAGCTTCAAACAAAAATAACGAAGGCAAATCTCTCTCTCTAATCATATTAAAATAATAAGAATGATTATTTTTTTGATTAATCAATTTTCTACAAGCGAATTTGGAGTCATTTCTCTTTCTGAGAATATAATAAAACTGGATCTGTCATTAATGAGTTTTTGCCTTTTTTTTGATTTGGGATGTTTCGGGTCAAGTTTAATGTCCCATTAAAAAAATCTCTCTGATGGGACATTAAACTTGGCCTCGGTAATCAAACATGAGTCCTCTTCTCGTTGCCCCTATATCCCTTAGTCTTTTACAATAAAAAATTTAAGATTTATTCAATCCAAAGAAGTGAGACTGTCTCCTTCAGCTCCAGTCAATGAAGAGGTCTGTCCTATCAACTTCTTTTATTATTTAATTTCGTCTACCAACTTTTTTTTAAACCATTCTCTGTAGAGTTTTCAAGACGTACACTTAAGAACAAAATCTGGTGTGACTGGTCGCATAGTACACAGCTTTTTCTTACCTTAGGTAATTCCTAATATAACGGACATAAATAATACAAAAATTAATCAGAAAATTTAAAAACAAAGAAAATAAATTTTTCAATTCATCTCTTCTTATTTACCTTATTAAACGAAGGATGCTAATAAAAGCACTTTCATTTATAAAAAGTTGTTGGTTGCTTTTTCGTTCATTTTTTTTTTTTCAATAATGAATGTTTTCGATGATATTTGGCTTATAAACGATTTTTTTTTTTTTTATTTTGTCCTTTCAAAAAAACCTTCACCAAGTTAAAATATCGAAAAAAAAAGTCCGAAAAATAATTACTTTTAAATTGGTAAAACTTTGATATATGTTTTAACTATCATATATATCTTTTTTTTTCTAGAAACCATATCCTTTCTTTCAAACTTTTCCACTTTGTTCAAGAATTTCATAAAGCCTTATCTAATGAAAATATTTTTTATTAAGGATTTAATTTATAAAAAAAAAAAAAAAAAATGGAAAAAGTGAAAAGTTGTTAAATCTTTGTTATAAAAAATACTTTTTTTACTTTCTTTTTGAAGTCACATTAAAATCATATTTAATTGATGAACAGACTTTTCTAAATCCTTATTATTAGTAGGCCTAATGAATTCTCTTAAAGAGAAACCTATTTGTTTTTACTTTCTCTTACCTATATATGTTAATATATCTAGAGTGAAGAGAAAGTATTGGTTTCATGTCAAAAATTCGATGTCGAGATTTTGATTCTATTCACGTTTTGAGTTTTCCTGAATCCAAAAAAGTGGTTTTCGCAACATGGTCTGTGTGTGGCTGGGTGTTTGTTCAATTTAAAGCATGAAGGATTTGAGCTAGGAGGTTGAAATTTTATGTATAAGTTAGGCATCCACCTGAGGCGTGAAAATAAGCTTTTAAACAAAATCGTCTGAAGAGATCTAGTACTTTACTGATGTATTTTTTCACTTTTTTTTCGATTTTATCAAAATTCGCTCCAACGATTTTGATTAAAATTCAAAAATCAATTATTTTTAGATTCTCTTTAAAATGCAAATTCTCATTTTGCCCTAAAAATTGTTCGAAGTACACTTTACTCTTGTACCTCATAGGAAAGATATGAGAAATGCTTACCATGGTAACCAAAAATAAATATTTTTCAGTTTTTTTTATTTTCTCAAAAATTGCTCCAACGATTTTGTTTAAAATTCAAATCTCAATTATTTTTAGTTGCTCTTTAAAATGTATATTCCCATTTTGCTCTCAAAAATTGTTTGATGACCACTTTACTGGAGAAATGGTTGCCAAAATATAAATATTTTTCCATGTTTATAAATTTTATTACATATACGTATCAGTGGAAACTAAAAATATTTCGATACAAAAAATCTGATTTCACAAGCACACAGTGGCGTATTCAGGGGGGGAGGGGGCGGGCCCCCCAAAGCTCTCCAAAACCAAAAAATACCTATTGTTTTCCCTAATGATTTTTTTTTTAAATAATTATTTTATTAACTCTCATAAATTCTAAAATCTAACAAAAAACTTGTAAATAATTGAAAAAATCTAATATTTACGAATTTTGTATTAAAATTATTTTTATTTCAAGGAAAAAAAAAATTTTTTAATTTGTTTTTTTATTTATAATTATTATATTATCTAAAAAAAATTTCTCCACTTTAAGTTTCTTGGGGAAGGGGGGGGTTCATAAAACTTTGGGCCCCCCCCAAGCAGAAATCCTGGACCACTGCAAGCACAGAACACAACTTTCAATTACCAAATTCCAAAAGTAAAGGGAGGACTGATTATTCCGCTTGTAAAAAAAATTAACGTATATGAATTAAGTTTAATTTTAATTTTGTTTTAACACCTTTAGATCCGTTCTATTGTCGTCCTGGCTTTATAATAACTGATTTTCAGTGAGTTGCTTGAAAGAAGTGTGAAAATAAAACACACAAAAATAAAAAATATTTCCCGTTCTTTATTCTTACTCTTTCTTTTTAGTTTTGTGATTTTACAGCCGGTTGCTTTTCCTGTCAGCAACACACCCTATTTACAGGAAATTAATTTCGCCATTGAGTTAAGCCCCAATTTGCACGAGCCAAATGGTCGCCCTTTGAGAAATTAATCTAACTCATTCTTGCTTAATTTCTGTAATCAAAAGAGAATTAGAAAAATCAACTTGTATGAATCCAAACAAATTGTTTTTAATTAAGAACATATCATATAAATTCCCCTCTTTGTTTTAGTATTGTCTTTATAGGTGGGAGTATACTTCATTTTTTTTCATACATGTTGCCTCTCTTCTTCTTTAAACATTTTTAAATTTTTTAAAAGTCCTTTTAGCTATATACTTACTTTACTAATTTTCTCTTTCTTTGATATTGAATTACCCCTTTTGAATTGAAATTAAAAAGCAAATCCCCATAGGAATTTATCATTGGCCCTATGGAAGGAAGAGCGAAAAAGGAATTTGTAAAATCTGAAATACTTCATCAGTAAAGTATGCGTCAAACAATTTTCAGGACATAAAGAGAATATACATTTTCAAGAGGATCTAAAAAATAATTTTTGAATTTTAATCAAAATAGTTGGGGCGAATTTTGAGAAAATCGATAAAAACTGAAAAAGTACATCAGCAAAGTATTAGGCCGATTTTGATTAAAAGCTTATTTTCACGCCCTGGGGAGGTGCCTAACTTAAATATAAAATTTCAACCTCAATTCTCAATTCCATCATGGTTTAAATTGAACCCAGACATACACACTGACAGACCATGTCGCGAAAACCACTTTTTTGGATTCAGGTGAACTCAAAAGGTGTATATCCATCAAAATCTCGACATGAAATTTTTGAAATGAATCCAATACTTTTTTTTAAATAAAAAAACACTTTTTCCATTCACACTCACATTCATACACACAGTATTTTCGGCAACTTTGGCCATTCAAGTCTTTTTACGATACTCGTTATTTGTAAATATATCTATTGGGGGTTCAGGCATTATTATTTAAGCCATTTGGTATCCAAACCCTTGGTATACAAGGCAGCCGCGCTACCAACTACACCAAGCCCAAGGGCCAGATAAACATTATATTCTTTTTATTGACTCTTCGTAACTAAAAAAATAGAGTGCCTACCGATTAAGGATAGGCAACCATTCTATTCTTATATTTTATTACTAAATGTAAATTGCCTGAACTTTAGCATTTATTCTTGTTGTTTGCCCAATCATCTTTTTCTTTTTTTTTTTCTTTGCCTTCATACCTCTCTACCTTTTTTTATTCCTCCTCCTCCTCCGAAGTTTTATGGTGTGATTATAATAATCAATAAAACTGACTCGAAAATTATCTCTTTCTTTGCTCAACTCCACCCATTAAAAAAAAAAATCTATATTTAGATGATATTCATATTATAATACAATTATAAATTCAAAAAAAAAAAAAATAAATAAATAAATAAATAAACAAATTATGCAAACTTGGTGCAAATTTACGAAACTTTAAAACAAAGAAATTTTATGAATCATTCATGATTATTCGCACTAATTTAAATTAATAAAACGCAAAAGGGCGATTCTCTCTTAAAAGTTTAATTCTAACTTCAAATGATAATAATTATAATTCGAAATAATAATAATATTATTAAGAAACATCTGGAAAAAAAATTTCTATATACGCCCCTGTCCCTAATAAATAAATAAATACAAAAAATTACGCTTAGAAGTATTTTATTTTATATAGGGTGGGTTTTAGGGGTAGATTAATTAAATAAGTGTTTTAAAAATTATTTCACTTGGAATATATCCCTAATAAATAAATAAATACAAAAAATTACGCTTAGAAGTATTTTATTTTAAAGAGGGTGAGTTTAGGGGTGGATTAATTAAATAAGTCTTTTAAAAATTATTTCACTTCCAATATATCCCTAATAAATAAATAAATACAAAAAATTACGCTTAGAAGTATTTTATTTTAAAGAGGGTGAGTTTAGGGGTGGATTAATTAAATAAGTCTTTTAAAAATTATTTCACTTCCAATATATCCCTAATAAATAAATAAATACAAAAAATTACGCTTAGAAGTATTTTATTTTAAAGAGGGTGAGTTTAGGGGTGGATTAATTAAATAAGTCTTTTAAAAATTATTTCACTTCCAATATATCCCTAATAAATAAATAAATACAAAAAATTACGCTTAGAAGTATTTTATTTTAAAGAGGGTGAGTTTAGGGGTGGATTAATTAAATAAGTCTTTTAAAAATTATTTCACTTCCAATATATCCCTAATAAATAAATAAATACAAAAAATTACGCTTAGAAGTATTTTATTTTAAAGAGGGTGAGTTTAGGGGTGGATTAATTAAATAAGTCTTTTAAAAATTATTTCACTTCCAATATATCCCTAATAAATAAATAAATACAAAAAATTACGCTTAGAAGTATTTTATTTTAAAGAGGGTGAGTTTAGGGGTGTGTAAAAGAAATGAGTCCCCTTAAGCCCTCACTTAATAAATAATAAGAAATGAGTCTTTTAATAGTTATTTAATAAAAGAGATATCGATTTTATTCCCAACAGAATAAATCCCCGTTAGTTTGTTTACAAGTGAAAAGTATTTTTATAAATAGAGAATATATTTCATAATTTTATTTCTTGGGCGCAGAGATAGCAATGCTGTCTCTCTCTGTCTGCTGCCTGCCTGCCTGGCTCTAGTTGAACTCGGGTCGTGTCATGAATCGCTCCGTTCGTCTCTCGCGTGTGTTTAGTTAGTTTATTTTATATTGTGCTGTGTTGTGTTATTTCTGCAATTAAGACGTTCATCCACCTGCTCGTTTGGTCATCTTATAATTAAGGTAGTGAAATATTTCCTTATCTCATTTGCATAACGGATTAATTTCCTATTTTCAATTTTTTTTTTTCACTTTTTTTTTCTCTCTTTTTAATATACTCATAATATTATCCAATTTACCGGTATAATTATAACATTCTGATAAAATATGACACCCAGGGAGTGAGAGGGTGTAAATCACCCCCTTTTAATAAACTAAAATACTATTTTTCTTAATAGATAAAATTTAAAAACAAAAATTCTTTATTAATTCACTATTATTAACATGTTTTTCTTTAATCAAATGAAGTCCGTTCTCTTTTTCTCTCCATCCTCCCCCACCCCATGACTTTCTTAACAAAAATTTTAACTCTTCTATTATAATTACTAATTAAATATTTTTTTTAATTTCTTAAATTTCGTCTATTTCATGTTATTTGTGCAAAAACGACGTTCGTTCACCCACCAAATTCACTACTCCCCGTTTGATCATCTAATTATTAAGGTATTTAATAAAGTGGGATGAGAGAGGGTGTAATCCACCCCTTCTAATACACCAAATTACTATTATAAATAAAATAAAAATGAAATGGAAAAAATGTATGTATGTATGTAAATATGTATGTATATGTTCTATAGAAATCCACAATTTTCAATGAATCCATTTGAAATTAAGTACACATATAGTACATGGCTCTGGGAGTAACGTAGTAATAATTTGAATCTCTTAAATGTTTTGGAAAATTAATTATAATCAAATTTCTTCAATATGGGAACACAAAATATACAAGTTGGCTAGAAATTAGAGAGCGTCCTTTATGCTCTGAGAACCAGCTTCCTACCTGACTATGGGCTGGGGGGGGGGCTACGCAGCAGTTGAAAAACGAAGAGAGGAAGCAGGTGACTGACCCTTTAAACAGTCATAAACAGACCCTTTTGTGCTGTTCCCAATCGGTACCCTCTCCTCGCTTGAATATAAGATCCTTCCTTAACATCTTAACACTTGCATTGCAACAAGAAATATCCCAAATTGGGAATAAACTTGCTCGCCGAAGGCGAGCAAGGGGTCCAGGGGCGCAGCCCCCTGGCTAGGCGGAAAGCCCGCCGAAGGCGGGCTTTGCGACTAGTATTATATATAAATAGAGTTGGGTCATTAGTTCAACCGAAACGTCCCAATAAAGAGTGTTTATTACTAAATAGAGGCTCAATTATTTGGCTGCATCCTCTTTCCTATTCAACATATCAGCTACAGCCACGTTCTATTATTCAATTTGCATTCAAAAACACTTCTTTCCTGAAAAAAAGAGAAAATAAATTTTTACACAATTTTATATCCTGGAGCCGTTTATCAAATAGAATTTTTTTTTTTATCTATTAATAGAAAATTGAAAAAAAGTTTAAAAATTTCAATAATCTAAAAAACTCCATTTTTTTTTAAATTTAAACACTGTGTATTCATAGTCCATATTTCTATGTAAAATTCACATTCATGAGAAGAAAATTACGGAATGGTATATAGGCCTTATTGTATAAATCTATGGAATCATGAAATTTTATTGACAGTCCATAATAACACACTGTTTCTAATAATTTGGTCATTGAGTTTATTGCATTATAAATTTGCAATGGCCAATATGACCATGAGGAGTAATAAATTGACAATGGCTTGGCCCTGATGATGGTCCTATATGCGACCGAAACGTTGGCCCTGGCACTTTGCATTTAAATAAAAATTGAAAAAACAACTAGCTGCGTTGCTCATTGAAGATTTCCTGAATAAATCATATTAACAGTTATACACCTCAATTAAATCTAATTTTATTGAGATTTATTTTAATGTTTTAGCCGATGTTTATCATATCACTCGACTGCGTCGGGTTGTACCTAGCCATATGACTAGACCATTTTGTATAATAAAAGTTTATGTTGCTTTTTCTTTCTTTTATTTTACCAGGTCATTTTCTCGTTTCTCGTTAATTTTTTGTAATCTAATATTCGCCATCTCCTTAATTAATTAATAGGTCCCAAAATGGCCTCTCTAATTTGATTCTCTTCAACATGTTTTTTATTTTAACAACAAAAATTAAATTACCATAAATGGCGTCATATTTTTTAAAAATTGTTAACCCTTGGGATGCTGAGCTGGGCCTTGAGAGTCTATTGTGTTGCGTCAATTGATTTAATAGAATCGCGTATAAGCAAAGAATCTCTTCCTCATTTGTATGATAATCGACAACTAGATGACGCACGAAAATTCATCAATTCACTCGTGAAAATTATTTATTTCCTCATAGAAAATTTAATTGAAATTTATACTTGTTAAAACGTTTCTTTTCCCAGTCGAGGTTTTCACCTTCTCGTTTATCGGATCGTCTAAAACAAAGTATTGGAATCGTTAAATAATTCGATATCGAGATTTTGATCCCTAATTCCTTTAGTTGAATTTCTCTCTGTGTGTGTGTCTGTTTGTTTAAGGACTTTTTCGGTCAGTATTTATTTCTTAAAATTGCTAGCCAATTCATTTGAAAGACACTTTTGTCCCATGGGTCGTCGGGCTACGACCACTGAATCCTTTCCACAAGACGCAAGAGAATGTAACACTGTGATGGGCCACGTTCAAATAAAAGAGCAACGGTTTGTCTACATTTGTAAATATCTTTATCAACTTTTGGAATAAATCCAACAACAGGAAGCGACACTATAACACGATTTAAAAAAAAAAATACTATTATGAATACGAATATTATCGAAAAAAAAATATTTTCATCATTCACAAAATCTCAATCCAAAAATCTGGTGTGACCGCATTTTATCTATACAGCAGCGTTTTCCAAACTGTGAGGCGCGCCTCCCTAGGGAAATTTAGAAGATTTTGGGACGGAGTTTTTAATTAAAATAATAAATATGAATAAATAAAAAAAATATTTTTATATAAATTTATATTTTTAGTGCCCTCGGGGCTTGGTGTAGGGGTTAGCGTGCTAACCTCGTATATCAAAAGTTGCGGGTCCGGACCCCAGGCAGTCCGATGATTTTATTGAAGCCATTTGGATACCAAATTAACTGTGTGTATGTGTGGTGTGTGTGTGTGTGTGTGCTTGAGAAAAAAGTTTGTGTTTAAAAAAATAAAATAAAAATATTTTTTAGTATTAAAAATTTTTGTTTTTGTATTATTTTATTAAATGGGTGGGGGGGGGGGGGGGATAATTCATGCGATAAAATATTTTTAAGGAGGCGTTGTAACATTAACATTAACAAATTAAACTATATGTAAAACCCAAAGGCGAATCCAGGGAAGTTTTTCAGGGTTTTAATATTTTTCTGACTAGGCGCGAAGCTCGCAGAAGGCGATGGCATTGTTAATTATTTTATTTATTAAGATTGGATTTCAAATGACTTAAATAAGGATGTCTGGACCTCAACATAAATACATTCTTAATAACGTTATCGTAAAAAGTCTTATATGGCCTAAGTTACCGAAAAGACCGTGTGAAAGTGTGTGTGAATCGGAAAAAAGTGGGAGTGTTTAAAAAAAAAAAAAAGATTTAATTAGGGGTTGAAAAATTGAAAAAAAAAAAAAAAAAAAAATTCACCCTGTGAAAGTGTGTGGAATGAGAAAAAAGTGGTAGTGTTTTAAAAAAAAAAAATTTTTTTTTTTTTTAAATTTATTTTAGCTAAATCCAAGCCAAATAAATAGAAAACATTCAAAAAAAAAAAAAATCTGGTGTGACTGGCGCACAGCACACAACTTTCTCTTACCTTCGGTAATCGAAAGTTGTGTACTGTGCTTGTCACACCAGATTTTTGTGTCGACATGTATTTAGTTCCCGGCAGTAGGGAATATTTGAAATTTCAGATGTAAAATTTATAAGTATGGGAAAATATTTATATTTTGTTACCATGGCAACCATTTCTCCTATCTTTTCTATGGAGTGCAAGAGTAAAGTGGTGCTTCAAACAATTTTGAGGGCAAAACGAGAATATACATTTGAAAGAGCATCTAAAAAATAATTGATTTTTGAATTTTAATCAAAATCGTTAGAGCGAATTTTGAGAAAATCGAAAAAAACTGAAAAAGTACATCAGTAAAGTACTAGTACTCCTTGGCCGATTTTGATTAAAAGCTTATTTTTTCCGGTCCCGGGGGGTGTTTAACTTATATATAAAATTTCAGCCTCATAGCTCAATTCCTTCATGCTTAAAATTGACACAGACACACACACACACACCCACCCACACACCCACACACCCACCCCACCCCACCCACAGACAGACCATGTCGCGAAAACCACTTTTTTGGATTCAGGGGACCTCAAAACGTGAAGATCCATCAAAATCTCGACATCGAATTTTTGACATGAAACCAATACTTTCTCTCTATATATATATTACATATATACATAGGTAAGAGAAAGTAAAAATAGCGTTGATTATTATTTTGATTCGGGGGGATGAAGAGTTGATTATTTAAGAAAGGCCTTGGAATATTCCAAATCACTTGTTGACATTCTTTTCCAGCTCTAAATACAGTTAGATTAGAGCAAAAGATATTTTTTTACTTTTAATAAAAAGGGAATTGCTATTTCCATCTGTTTTATTCCAAAACAAGAGAGAGAGACGAGTCTCTCGGTCAGTCGAGTCGAGAGCGTTGCCAGGCGGCAGGCGGCCTCGTCTCTTTTTTGTGTTTAAAGTGAATCAAAGTGAATAATTAATATAGTGTAACCCACCCTGATCTCACCGTCAGCCAACACACCCTCTTGAGTGTCTTATTAAAGGTAATTATTATGCATTTTATCGTTGAAAGGAAAATGATAGAAACAAATAATTTGTCTGCGAAAAACGATTCTTTTGAATATGAATTAAAATTTTTGTATTTCACTCAGGGTAGAGGAAGAATATAAGATGTTGAAAGGGGGAGGGGGAGTGTAGGTGTCATTGAATAAAAATTAGTTGTTTATTTTTTATATTTTTTTTTTTAAACACCCACACTTTTTTCTCATTCACACTCAACACTCACACACATATTCAGACAGTCTTTTCGGCAGATCAGGCCATATAAGACTTTATACGATACCCGTTATTAATTAATAATATACATAATAGTCGCAAAGCCCGCCTTCGTCGGGCTTTCCGCCTAGCCAGGGGCTGCGCCCCTGGACCTCTTGCTCGCCTTCGGCGAGCAAGTTTATTCCTAATTTGGGATATTATATATCCAAGTGTTAAGATGTTAAGGAAGGATCTTATATTCAAGCGAGGCGAGGGTACCAATTGGGAACAGAACAAAAGGGTCTGTTTATGACTGTTTAAAGGGTCAGTCACCTGAGTCCTCTCTTCGTTTTTCAACTGCTGCGTAGCCCCCACCCCCAGCCCATAGTCAGGTAGGAAGCTGGTTCACAGAGCATAAAGGACGCTCTCTATTTTGCCAGCCAACTTGTTGATTTTGTGTTCTCATATTGAAGAAATTTGATTATAATTAATTTTCCAAAAAATTTAAGAGATTCAAATTATTACTACGTTACTTCCAGAACCATATATTATATGTGTACTTAATTTCAAATGGATTCATTGAAAATTGTGGATTTCTATAAAACATATACATACATATTTACATACATACATTTTTTCCATTTCATTTTTATATATATAGATGAGGGTCCAGGCATTTCTATTTAAGCCATTTGTTATCCATTTCGGACTGCCAGGGGTCCGAACCCGCGAAGTTCGGTATAGAAGGTACGCACGCTACCAACTACACCAAGCCAGAGGGCATTTTTTTCTCAAGTCAAAATTATTTACCATTATATTCTTTCTATATGGTCTATATTTTTGTTAATCAAATTTCCTTAATATACTTTTACACAGGGTAGGATTAATGGTTGAAAATTAAGATAAAATAATTTCAAAATAAAATAAACATTAAAATAATTACACTTGTCGACAAAAATGAACTTTTTTCTTTCACAAGAATGAAGATATGAAATTCTAGAAGTATTTTTCATTCTGAATTCAGATATGTAGTTAGAATTTTTCCATCAGGCACAGTTTTAGAGATATAGACCAAAATAGATTTTAGTCGAAAATGGGCTCTAAAACGGCTTTTTTTCATTTTTTTTGACCAGTGAGTGTACTTGTGTTTTTTCTTTGCTGACGTTTTTGTTAATAATTTCATTAATAATTAGCAGATTTTTTTGAATGAATGATTTTTTAGAAAGCCAAAGAACTATAGAATATCGATCATATATGTTTTTTGCATTCAGGGATATATAAAATTGTATTAGGGGTGAACAAAGCAAAAAAATCTTGAAAATTTCGCTTTTTCTAAACTTTAAGCCGTTTGCGGCACGTCTAAATGACCTCCGATTGGGCTGAAACTTAAAATTTATATGTATTCTAACTATCTGCATAATATGACGGGGTGTCGCGTTAAAAATAATTTGAACATTCTAAATAAAAGCCGTTTTAGAGCCCATTTTCGACTAAAATCTATTTTGCTCTATATCTCTTTCAGAATTCAGAATGAAAAAATCTGGTGTGACTGGCGCACAGCACACAACTTTCTCTTACCTTCGGTAATCGAAAGTTGTGTTCTGTGCTTGTCACATCAGATTTTTTGTGTCGACATATATTTAGTTTCCGACATGACAGTACGGAACATATGAATTCAGATGTAAAATTTATAAGTATGGGAAAATATTTATATTTTGTTACCATGGCAACCATTTCTCCTATCTTCCCTATGAAATACAAGAGTAAAGTGGTCTTCAGAAGATTTCAATTGCAAAATGAGAATATACATTTGAAAGAGCATCTAAAAAATAATTGATTTTTTGAATTTTAAAAAAAATCGTTGGACCAAATTTTGAGAAAATCGAAAAAAACTGAAAAAGTACAACAGTAAAGTGCTAGTACTCTGGCCGATTTTGATTAAAAGCTTATTTTTCCGGTCCCGGGGGGTGTTTAACTTAAATATAAAATTTCAACCTCGTAGCTCAATTCCTTCATGCTTAAAATTGAACACACACACACCCACACACCCACCCACACACAGACAGACCATGTCGCGAAAACCACTTTTTTGGATTCAGGGGACCTCAAACGTGAAGATCCATCAAAATCTCGACATCGAATTTTTGACATGAATCCAATACTTTCTCTCTCTATATATATTACATATATACATAGGTAAGAGAAAGTAAAAATGCACTAGGTTCACTAATCCGATATCTTGTGAAAAAAACCTTGTCGACTAGTGTTATTTATAAATGCATTCAAATTATTTTGAGAGTTATTTCGCCAATCACCCCATCGAGCATTTATTTCCCATTCCGAAGATAACACTCATCAATAGAGACCGGACAAAAAAGCATAAAAAAATGGAAAAAAGTGCTTAAAAAAGCATAAAAATCTTGAATAATAAGTTGTTAAATAAGCATAAAAGTTGAAAAAAAAGCATCTAATAAGCAATTTTTACTCATACCAATGGCGTATACAAATTTTTTTTAAAGAAAAATTGCGAAAAATTTTGTTTTTGCGGAACCAAATTTTTTCACCCTGATGAAAAAAATTTTTTTTTCCTGGGCTCTATTTTTTCGCACTGCGGGGGTTTTTTTTTTTTTTTTTTTTTTTTTTTTTTTTTTTTTTTTTTTTTTTTTTTTTTGGAGGGGCGGGCCCCCCTCCCCCCCTTATATACGTCCCTGGTGTATGCGTGTGTCAATGAGAAAAAAGTGTGTTTTTAATAAAAAAAAAAAAAAAAATTATAAATATTCGTAAAATAAGTTCAAATAAGCATGAAAGGGAAAAAAAGCATGAAAACTCAAAAAAAGCATAAAAAATGCAATCTCAATACACTTAGTTTTTCCTAATTCGTATAGAAATTAAATATCTAATGGTTGCTTATATAATTGAGCAATAAGCATTTTGCTTAAAATCCGGTCTCTACTCATCAACTACACATGTCTTTCGCTTTCTTTTTTTTCTTATTAAATTTTTCCACTTATAGATTTGATACATGTTTAATTTTTATTCGTTATTTATTTATTCACTTTGATTTGTTCCTTTGGGTTTTTTTTTTCTTTTTTTTTTCCTTTTTAGCCAACCCATTGAACCTTTCACGTTGTCTCACCAATTTACCATCTCAAGAGAACGGTCCCCCCCCCATCGATTGCCAATTTCCGATAATTGACTCCTTTTAGGCTACGACATACAATGTGGGCGTTTTCTCGCTATTCAAAAACTCTCTTCTGATATACTATATCATTCATTTTGTAACAAATGATATATTTTCAAAATATCAAAGTGAAAAATTTTCTAAACAATGTCAATATTGATAATCTCAAAACCAAGGGGCGTGGGCTCGGGCCCCAGACACTTCGATGAATTTAAATACTAAATGCTATAAATAAATATGACTGGATAATAATTTCGGTTTCGGTTTATATAGAAACTATTTCAAGACCTGGAATTTAATTCATATCTACATATGTACATATAAAAAAATCATAGAGAAATTTGATTAGAAAAATTATTAACACATGTTCTGTATTTAAACAAATATCATAGTAAATTTGGAGCTGAGGTTAATTGTTTTATAAATATAGGCCTACTAATGATATTTGTTTCTATAGGCCTACCATTTAGCAATTTTTCTAATGTAATTTTTCTATGTACAAATGAAATAATTTTTATATGTATATATTTCATTAAATTCCTGGCCTTGAAAATTGTTTCTACATAACCCCAAACTCAACAATGGCGCTGAGTCGGCCAAAATAAGTCTCTACCACCAACAAAAATTATAATCATTCAAATTTAAACAAATTTGGAATTTTATTGGCTTTAATGAAGTCCAACTCCACAAATTGAAAGATATAATTTCTAACATTATTTAAAATTTTATTGACAACGCCTTGTTTCAGGATTTCCCCATTTCCCCCTCTGGCTACTGCCCTGCCCAACTATATATTCTTATGAGTCTGTTTATATTTAATGTTATAATTTTTCTCAAATGTAGGAAGTTTTATTTGTCTATGACCGAGTTGGTGGTGGCTGATTAAAACAATATATGGTATATATTTAGATTTTATTTTTGACTGCAGACAAATAAAACTTCCTACATTTGAGAAATGTATATGAAAAATTGTACAATCCCACATTTATTCGTTATTATTTTTCACTTTGCCCACCAACCGAAGGTTAGCTTGGTATAGTTGATGTTATCGTATTTTTGTTTTTCGTTTTCTTTTATTAAATTCAAAGTTAGTAAAGAAAAAGAGAACTATTCTTTTTTCTTTTTTGCTTTTTTCTAAAAAAAAAAAAAATAAAAAAAAGACGAATGAAATGATAAAAGAGAAAGGATCTCAAAGTCTCTCTTTCTCTAACTTAACTTGATTGTCAGACATGGAGACAAAAAAAAAAAATAATAATAATAAAACTACAAGCGTTAGGAACATCAAATTTTTACGAGAAATAAATTAAATAAAAAAAAAAAAAATCATAAGTCATTTCTTTTTTTTTTTTTTTTTTTTAGAAAGCAAAATATTTTTAAAATCTCCAAATGAGGAGGGCTTGCTTATTATAAATATTAAAACTTACTTTATTTAAAATTTTAAAAATAATTCTAAATGCGCCACTTGGTTGCTTTCGTGCCAGGCAGAGGGTGTCTTCGCCCACCTGGAGAATTCGTAAACTTTCTCGGGCCCGTCTGCATATGTCATAAATTTTTTTGACAATTAATATACATATCTGGTTCATTAAGAAATATATAGGCCCACAGTTCTTAACTTATCACAACTAGGGATGAAACGATACCACTGGGGTATCGGTACTTTTACTCGTACCGGTCGCAAACTATCGATACCAACTAGATATCGATTGAAAAGTATCGATACGTACTTGTATCGGTCAATTTTTTCGTACAACAATTAAAGATAAGCAAAAACAGCTGTAAGTACTGGCATTGTCCTCGGGCTTGGTGTAGTTGGTAGCGCGGTTGCCTTGTATGCCAAGTGTCGAGGGTTCGGATCCCAAGCAGTCCGATGACTTTAAGGCTTTTGGATATCAAATGGCCTAAATAAGAATGCATGGACCCAATATATATATATACCTATATATAGGCCGATATTCATAACGGTTATTGTATAAAGTCTTAGTCCTGGGATGACCGAACTGGAGCTCGATGGTTTTTTCTTTTGATAAAATTGGAAAAAAACTATATATATTATACCTCAGTAAAGTACTAATACTTGAAGTTATCCCAAAGATAAAATCTAGC
>JAKCPI010006297.1:0-12311 GCA_023213315.1 Euborellia annulipes
AATTGGCATACTAATAAAAAAAAGAGCCTGAAAGAATTTTTAGATATCGTCATAGATACGAATGTGTTCTGGCACTAACGACTCAAGGGAATGAGCCATTAGAGCTTAATTTTTATTTCTATTTGAAAAGGCTTGGATGCTCTCAACGAGGCTCAACAGCAATTAAATCAAGCAGAAATTGAAAAAGGAGAAGTTGAGGGAAATGAAGAAAGCAAAAAAAGAAATGACACAAAGAGACTGAGAGTGGTTTTTCCTGAAAGTTAGGCAACCATAATGGCCATTCACTGAACTGGTTTGCCTATCTGTAGGGCCGTGAAATAATAAGAGAGACGCGACGATTTCAAAAGGGAAAAAGATACGGGCCTGGCAAAGAGAAGAGCAACAGCCTCCAGGAGAGTTTGTATTAAGCAAAACCACAAAGCACGGCTATATTTTGGTTGAGTAACTCCGAGAAACAAGCATGTGGAACGCCCCCGGTTGACCATTTAAGGAATAGGAGCGAAGGTGTTACGCATGTTTTTCCCGATAAGATGGCGTTGTGTGTCACAAAAAGTATGCCCAAAAACTCAAGTAATTCAAAAATTTGCCAAGAGATGTCAGAATGGTAGCTAATAATATTTAATGCATTTGGTTGATTTTCATTGATCTTTTAACAATAAATACTTTATAAATGTTATTATATATTATGTATCTTTTATAAAAGCATAAAAATATATAAATATAAGCCAGATATAGGCTAATACTATATCGGCTGTTAGACTAGCCTGCCATCTATTGCAAGAATGCTGAACTATTATAATTTGATCGTTGATTTTTAAATAAATCATCTAAGCTTATTTTAAAAATTTCTTAATTAATATGTGATTAATATTAATAATAACAATAAATTCATTTTTAAAATTAAAAAAAATAAAAGATTATTGGGACAGATTGTTTTTTTTGTATTTGCTTGATAACAAAAAAATTAATTACGATAATTTTTTAATAAGTCATTAAAAAAATTATAGCTCGATGTCCCAATAATTTCTTATGAATTTAATTAATTTAAAAAAAAACCGCATTGAAAAATTCCTTATAATAGTCTAGTTTTTTTTTAAAGTACGTTTAGGCGTCGCTCCTGAACCCCCTTAACGTTATTTATTAAAATACATACTGAATACTACTGTGCATACCTACTCTATATACAGTATATTGTATAATACAAACCTAATGGCCCTTTCAGCCAAAAAAGGAAATATAAATAAAAAACTAAAATAAACAGGAATAAAAAGAAGAGTGATTGAACCACACCTGTGATTGAAAATTGGAAAAAATAAAAAAATATTATCATGTCCATTTCAATAAAATATTATTTGTAAATATTAAATCAATTCCTGATTAGATTGAGAGAGGTGACATTTAGGAAAAAAAATAAAAAAAAGGTAGGAATTATGTATCTGTTGTTACGTGTTGTTTTTCAAAAGCCTTTGTTTCCCATGGAAATAAATTAAAAGGGAGGATTTTATAGTCCATTATGTAAACATTGACAATAAATTTAATATTTGACAGACTCACGCGAAAGGCTCAGCGAACAAGTATAAAATAAAATGACGCAATATATACATTAAAAAAAAATTCATTAAAATTGAAAAAATTCTCAAAATATTTTTATACAAATAAAATTTGAGGTTTGTAGGTTAAAAAGACCAATTGACTTGTAGTCTTTGTTGTTGACATCGTATGAATTAGCCAACATGTTATTCAAGGAAGCAGACTCCTGTTGAACAAAGTGCTCTTCAAGCAAGAAGAAAAGGAAATCGCACCGTTTGATTGAATTTCTGTTCATTAAGAGAGTTGTTTTGTTCTGCTTCTTATCAAAACTAGAACGCCAACACAACGAAAATTTAAATTATTCAATTAAAATTTGTTTCAAGTGCCACCAGCTGATTCGCTGATATGAGAAAAGGCAGCCAAGAAAGTTTGTCGAAAAAAAGGCCAATATCCCTGACTCGTTCGAGTATTCTCCTCTTATGGTAGGGGTCCCAGGGCTATATTACCACTAGCCCCTTTCAAAAATATCTTTTAATTTTAAATTTGAATATATTTATTTATTTATGAGGATGTGGCATAAGGGCAGCCAAGGCAAAAAATAAAATAAAAATGCCGATCGCACTCTTCATCAGAACACAAATGATATCAAGTTGTCAGGTTATTTGACATTTTCTTGAAAATACAAATTGGTAAAAACGTTGCTACACTGCCATGTCAAATAACCTGACAACTTGACATCATTTTTGTCCTGAAGAAGAGTGCGATCGGCACTTGAAACGTCGACGAAAAATAGATTTTTATTTTATTTTTCGCCTTGGCTGCCCTAATGCCACATCCTCATATCATAATATTCAGCCATCAAGAAACAACTAGTGGATTTATTTATTTTGAAATATTTCATATATTTATGAAATTTTTCGTTTTAAGAGGTCCTGGGTTTTTTTAAATGTCTTATTTTTTTTAATGAGATCATTTAAAGTTTTAGCCGGGTTGCAAGAAAACAGTTCTGTAACTTTAAAAGTTGTTAGTAAACATCGTGGTTAATTAGGCGTTGTACACTTTAAAGGAACGTTAACTGTTCCCTATGTTAAGATATATAGATAGATGCAAACGATTGGGCCGACAGCTTTTATGTAGTTGGCCATTTGACCGAAGGGCGCTTGTCAATTGTATAATTTATAATAGTACAAAATTATAAAATAAATAAAAATAGTAATTATATTTGTTCTTTTTTTCATTGTTAATCTTAGGTTACAAAACAAAAAATGTTTAAATATTTAAATATCGTAAAATAAAAATAATAAATACGTTGGTAGATCTGGCTGTCAGATGTTAAATTGTAAAGAAACTGGGAATCTACTAGGTACCTCACCTCTCATCGGATGAAATCTATAGTAATTAGTAATATCGCTTGAAAGATTTAGAAACAAAGAATCCTCAACTATATAAATGTATTTATATCTTCCCTCTTTCGCGTGATAATATATCCCTAAATTTTTATTTCAATAACAAATCAGGTTAGTCGATATTTAGTTTAAAGCTCCGAATTTCAAATTTAGTTTATAGACAGTTTTCGAACCAATCATCTTTAAATACGTTCTTGCAACTCCCAAAATTATTTGGCGGAAGGTAAACCAACAAAGTTTAACGAACATTAAATACGTTCTTGCCCGGCATTAGCCTGGAAATTCACAGATGAAAATTTTAATAAAAATAATATAGATTTTTTTTTAATTTGCAATCTATGGCTAGAACTCCAAGGCCCCGCACCTCTCATAAGGTCCGGGGATTTATCCCCCTGCAGCCTTTGTCTGCAGCCCTGCTCTCGATCCATGTGACAAAAATTTATTAAATTGAATTGGTTACAAATCATTAAATAAAAAAAATCAAAATAGTACTAGATGGCAAAAAACGATATGTATAAGTCATGAATATTTATTTAAATCATTGGATACCAAATGGTATAAATAAATGGGGATATGTAAAGGGGTGGAGATCGGCCTCCATCAACCTCTTGTCAGCGTTTCAGTAGCTTTCATCTTTAAGGACTTTACATACAAGAACTAGGCCACATAAGCTTAAATAAAAATGTACTCTACGTTTTGCTGTGAGCATACGACCTGCTGGATGTTGTCCCTGTTTTTAAAAATATCCACACATTTGATTTGAGCCAGCCGGTTCTGAAGATAGTCTAGACCTGAGGCCGAAACGTCAGCCATTATTTATTTATTATTTTTTTTTTGCACACTCTCTTTAAACTAGAGGGGGTTGAGGGGGCGGGTTTTGAGGCTGATAGAGAAAATAATTGTTTTTAAGTAATTTTCTTTTTGTTACAAATATTTTAGAGGGTGTTTGATTTGATAGATATTTAAAATAAGATCACTGGCATACAGCATGGAGGATTCTTTAAAAGGGAAGAAAGCAAACATCTAAGTATATGTTATTTAATCGTTTATTTTCCAATGTTGCATGTTGTTTTTTTATGAACAAATATGAGTAAATATTTTTTTATAATTTTGCAACATTTAGAAAGTGTCAAAAGTGATTTTGACGATTGTCATTCTTGCATCAGAGCTTTAAGAAAGCTCATCTCTCTCTTCCACCCCCGTAGAAGAGAGAGAGAGAGAGAATGCAAGTTGGCAGCCGGCCATCGTTCGTCAATTGATATGAAGGTCGAGGTTTGACTCTCGCTCGATTCAAAACATCGATTAACATGCTAATGCCCTAATGTCTTGTCAATCCAGGCTAGCATGGAAATCTATATTAATCAAACATCACGGAAGGACATTAGAAAATGTCCGAATTACTGATCAAGAATAATAAAAAGAAATTATTATTTTATTAGGACTAATGCGATTTGAGAAATTTCATTTTACATAAATAGATTATGCTTTTACTATTATTATCTCGTTATGTTGGTAGAATTAGCAACTAATAAAATGTTTTTTTTTTTTGGCGACATTTCAACATTTAAACAATCTAAACCTTTGGTATTTACTTAAGGTGCGCCTTCTCAAAAGGTGGGTAAAAGGTTTTTGATTCAGGGGTTCTTTTGGGGGGGAAGAGGTGGCGGTTGTTTTTTCTATGAATAAAAAAGGGATTTTTCTTTTTTTTTTTTTACATTTTACTAATTAATAATAAAAAAAAAATTATTTATTATTTTATAAAATAATAATTAATTTATTTATTATTTATTTTAGCTCCTTTTTTAAAATATCATTTATTTAATGCGATTAATCAAAAAAAAAAATTTTTTTTTCGAAAATCAAAAAAAGGGCTTCTATAAGTTGTAGATATTTTAAATAGCTATAATTAAAAAAAAATTTGAGGTCGATAGCTTCAAAATTGTGGCCGCTGGAAAGTCCCGAAATTAGCACCCCGAGACGCGCACCTTAATCAATCCGCTTGGTGCAATTCACGGCGTTGTGAATTGATTCTTCGAAATTCAAATTTCAAGGGCATTTATGGGCATTTTTTGGATTTTACATTAAATTTTAAACGAGATGAGATATCGATTTGCTGTTTTTTTTTTGAATGGGTGATAAGGTCGAAGATATAATGACCAATAGTCATGAGAGGAAGAAAAAAAAACAAAAGGAGAAGCATAAAGGGAAACTCAACTGCGGGAACTGAGAGATGCTGTTGAGGTTAGACTTGAGAAGTCTGAAGATTGTGGGTTTGGGGAGGGAGATAGACGCAGGAGCTTGTTCCAATCACGGGAGGTCGTGGGGACAAAGGAAGAATGAAATTGATAGTTCTGTTAGTCGTGATCTGAACAGCATAGAGATGCTGGGGAAGATGCCTCTCTTGTGTCCGTGAATATGTTGATTGGGTGGGATAATTGATTTGCTGTCTGGACTCCTCCCCCTCCCCATTGAGGAGAAATTTTGAATTCTTAACATTCCTTAATTATCAACATGATATTTTGGATTTAATTTCCTTGCATAAAGATGAGTTTATGACTCTAAGACCCCTCCCCCCATTTTTGGGAAATTTTGTATTCTTCAATTTAATTTTAAGAGCACTATATTCTCATTTTTATTGTTTTTATTTTTATTTTATAGTAACTTAAACAGGTTGAGACATCAGTTTGTTTTTTGCACCCTAAAGAAGAAACGAGGCATCGATGTTGACACTATGAGTTTAGTTTTTTTTTTTCCTTTATTTCTCGGCTGTAGCTTGCAGCCATTCAGCCCTTCACTTTTGTCTTTTTACAAATATAGAGTACAAAATATGAGTTTAGTTAGATTTTAAATAAATATTTTCTCTTCCTCTTTATTAAGATTAAATTTTTTAGCCCCTTTTTTGAGATTTTATTTATTTATTTATTTTTAAAATGTACGTTTTGGTTTCAAAATTGTCATCATTAACAATTCGGAAACGAGAAACTCAGATGCTAACTGGACCCTGTTATGCATTAGTGTGTCAAACCCCAAAAAAAATTAAAAATTGAGTTAAGCACGGAATATTGTTTCAAATGCTATAATTAATAGTATTTTTTATGAAATATGTCCTAAAAAAATTTATATTTAATGTTACTTGCACAATTGACAAAAAAAATTATATAGAATTCAATGAAAACAAAAAAACTTTAATGTTAATTTTCTCAAAACTCGGTAGCTGGCGCTTGACACACTAATGCGTATCAGGGTCCAACTATGATGACAATTTCGAAACCAAAATCTCAAAAAAAGGGCTAAAAATTTAATCTTAATAAAGAGGATTGAGATCAAAATATTTTTTCTTTTTTAGGCTGCCACAGTTTGATCATTAATTAATTTGTAAAAATTACAACGTTTCGGTTCCTCATTCCGTGGGCAGCTAAAGCTCACAAAGTGGCCTAAACGTTGTAATTTTTACAAATAAATAATAGTTAAACCGACCAGAAATCTTTTATTAAAAAAACACAACTAGGAACTTGTATTATAGTTTTGTTTATGACGTAAGGCAAATTAAAAACTAAAATAAAAAAACATATGATAATCAAACATTGGAAACCACAAAAGAATTTGAGATCAGTCACTCAGAATGGAATTTCAATTCAATCACTGAGCAACTTTAACTTTCAATTTCAATGTGAATAATTATTATTACGTAAAATGAAAGCGTGAAAAAGAAATAAATAATGGAAGAAAAAATGCAAATCGAATATACTGTATTTATTTAAAAAAAAAGGTCAATAGACAGCAGAGAAGAGAAGAGAAGAGGGGGGAGAGTCAAAGTTCAAAATGGTCAGTTTGCAATTATATAAGCTGTTACAAAGATGACCGAAGAGAGAGAAGTGTTGTTTACCTTCTTAAACAAGGAAATTTTATTGTAAAGGAGAAAAATTGAAGGACATAGAATTTAACGGATCTTAAAAACATATAATAGCTTCTATATAATTCCAAAAAATGCCGGATAATCATGAATGAGATAATTTTAAACAATCAAAAATAGTCGAGACAAAAAATCTGGTGTGACATTCGGGGATCGAAAGTTTTTGGCTTTTATTTTAAAATTTGCCCGTGACCCGTGGTTCAGAGAGAAGAGGCTGCTCGTGCCTAGGGTCCCGGGTTCGCTTCCCGTCCCAAGCGATATTTCATTTGAATTGGATACCAATCATTTGAAATAAATAGGATGGGTTCTAAATGGCCTGAGATTGCCGAAAAAGACCTTAAACAAATAAAAAAAATCTGGCTGCACACACACCTTTCTCTTACCTTCGGTAATCGAAAGTTGTGCACTGTGTGTCACACCAGATTTTTTGTGTCGACATGTATTTAGTTCGGCAGTAGGGAATATTTGAATTCAGATGTAAAATTTATAAGTATTGGGAAAATATTTATATTTTGTTACCATGGCAACCATTTTCTCCTATCTTTCCTATGAAGCACAAGAGTAAAGTGTGCTTCAAACAATTTTGTGGGCAAAACGAGAATATACATTTGAAAGAGCATCTAAAAAATAAATTGATTTTTGAATTTAATCAAAATCGTTAGAGCGAATTTTGAGAAAATCGAAAAAAACTGAAAAAGTACATCAGTAAAGTACTAGTACTCTTTGGCCGATTTTGATTAAAAGCTTATTTTTCCGGTCCCGGGGGTGTTTAACTTAAATATAAAATTTCAGCCTCATAGCTCAATTCCTTCATGCTTAAAATTTGACACACACCCACCCACCCACCCACCCACCCACACACAGACAGACCATGTCGCGAAAACCACTTTTTTGGATTCAGGGGACCTCAAAACGTGAAGATCCATCAAAATCTCGACATCAATTTTTGACATGAATCCAATACTTTCTCTCTATATATATATTACATATATACATAGGTAAGAGAAAATAAAAAAATTTTCAAATGAATATTGATCTTTGTCTGATAGACAAACAAATTTCTTTTTGACAATTTTGATTAAATTTTTTTTTTTTTTTTATTTTTTTCGGGGATTAGTCCTATTTCTGTTTGCTAGATTTTTCACAAATAATTAATTCAACGGACAATCCCCTTCAATATTCATCTCTAAAATAGCCTCTTTATTCTTTTTTTGAAATAATCATAGAACAGATCATTAAGAAAATTTTACTTTTTCTTACTATTTTATATGGACCCTGTTATGCAATAGTGTGTCAAGCGCCAAAAAAAAATTAAAAATTGAGTTAAGCACGGAATATTGTTTCAAATTGCTATAATTAATAGTATTTTTTATGAAATATGTCCTAAAAAAATTTATATTTAATGTTACTTGCACAATTGACAAAAAAAATTATATAAATTTATAATCCAATGAAAACAAAAAACTTTAATGGTAATTTTCTCAAAACTCGGTAGCTGGCGCTTGACACACTAATGCGTAACAGGGTCCATACAAGAGTAAGGAAAAAATGTTTTTAAAATTTAACCCCCAATTTGTTTATATATCTATATCTTTCAATCCAAAAGATCCGCAGAAAAGCAAACAAATTTTAATGTGTATCTGCGTATTTAAGCGAATGTGTAGCTTTTTAATTTGCTTCTCTGCAAAAGAAGGAGTAAAGTATGTTGTAGCAAGGAGGGGTAAATAAGAAGGACGATTTTATTTTATTATTACTGGACAAAATCTTTGATCTCTGTAATTAAGACGTTTGTCTCCAGTCCTGGATTAAATTTTAGAACAATCCACAATTGAATATATTGATAGTATGATAAAGACGTCTAAACATGAAGGAACTCCTGTGTTTTAATTAGGGTCGACCGAAACAAGATTTTCCCCGAAAACGAAACCGAATATTCGGCTTCAATCTTAGTTTCGGCCGAAACCAAAACTTGTATTTCCTATAAAAAATTCATATCATTTTACCTTTTTTTTTTTAGGGAGACTACATTTTTTTCCCGCACCTTTTCCGCTTTTGCAAATCATTTGACCATTTTTTTTGCATGCGAGTCTCATCTTTTCAGACTCAGGTTTCGGCCGGCCGAAAGTTTCGGCTACTTTCTGGCCAAAACCGAAACTACGGCCGAAACCAGGATTTTTGACCGAAATCGAATATTCGGTCGGTCCTAGTTTTAATGCAATTAAATCAGATTATTTTAATGAACTTTCATTTTACGAGTGTATCTTTTTATATATAGTATGTAATTATTATTCTGAATATAAGAGGTTATATAATTTGTATGTTTATTTGTTTATTGTATATGTGTAGCCGCATTATTTAATTATAATTTGTATATACCTAATACTTGAAATAATTAAGTAAATTAGAGCGGGAAAGTCTTGTAACTTAGTTGCCTGTTAAAATTTTTTTTTTTCATTTATGAATTGACAAATAGGAGATGTTTGGTTATTAACCTTTAGATTTTGTGTGATTCGGAAGATAAAATGAGCCTCGAGGCGGTTGGCTGGTCAAAGGAACCGACGATGGGCAAAAGTCGCGTAGTAGACACAATTTTTGAGAACGAATCCGAATAACGGTATTCGGATAATAAAAAAAAAAATATTATTTATTAGTATTACACGTTCAATAAAATATTCTTATGCATGTAGCAAAGTTGTACTACATGCATATTAAAATAAAAAGTAAACAAAAGTACGTCTCTTGATGTTAAGCCCGTCGCGAAATGGAATCAAATTAAATAAAAGCGTATAATTAGCTAGTATTCGCCGGGCCTCTTGAATTATAGCCTTCATTACTCCTGCTCGCCGACCCCCGAGTTTGCCAGGTGAGGGCTGTTGTTTCTCAATGGACCGCGAAGTCCGGAATGCCAGAGTTCAACGACAAAGGCGCCTCCTCGCAGCTGCGCTTTTTTCCCAGCCACGAGGAAATGAAATACAACCAAAAATACAGTAAAAAAAAAATATAAATATATCTAACGACTTGAGAAAGATATCAAAGCGAAGCTGGTGCCGTGATCTATTAACTCGGATCGTAAAAATACTGTGCCAAATCGTAAAATGTGGAAAATAAAGCCGGATCATTTTATACTCGCTTATAATGGGTTGCTTTGAATTTCACACCTTGAGATAATCAAAAAAAATGATATTTGCAGAAAGAATGTAGAGCTAAGAGAAAGTGAGCAAAAGAAGATGATCTTATTAAGAATGAAATAGAATAATTGTAATTTAATTCTTATGTGTAGATTATATGTAAGAGTTAAAGGATTAGGTAAAATTAATTAAAAACTCTAGCAGGTCTATTCTCTAAAAACAGACGTTAAAATTTAAAATAAACAAATGCGAGTTAAAAATTAATGTAAAAACAATCAGCGTTAAAAAAATGCTATTCTCTAAACAAAGTTTTAACAGCGACGTTAACATGTTGCTTTTATTTCAAAGCTATCAAAATCATAACCTTACTTTTTAGGTTAAGAACGCCATTTTTATTTTAAACACGACGTTAAAATATTAAAGGCACCCCCTAGACATGACATTAATTTTTAACACTATTTACTAAATGTTAACGCTTTGGTTTTAAATTTTTCTTTACAGAATAGCTATTTGAGGCAAGGAAGTGATTTTGAATATCCTTTTTTAACGCTAATTGTTTTTACATTACTTTTTAACACCTATTTGTTTATTTTAAATTTTAACGTCTGAGAAGAAGAAATATAGCCCCTGCAGTTTGAAAGGCGGCAATCGCCAATGATGCCAAGTGGGAGAACAAATTAAACAGGATTTTATTTTGACATTTATTGCGAATATTATATATTGATATTTACACGCTTTGTTCAATGAGTGTTCAAGCAAAATTAAAATTGACCATAGCTTTTACACCACATGCAGTTAAATGCATCATTTAATATTCATTAGTTTGAGATAAAAAAAAAGAGAGTCATCTTTTAACGGGATATATAATTTTATTAATTCAATTAGCATGAAAAATAAATGCATTTTAAAAAAGACTTGGAAGTAGAGAGGAAAATATATTTGAAAAAAATTCGTTAATGTTCTTCAGTCTGCACAGCCAAATATGTCTGTGAGGTACCTATAAACAAAAAATATCGACATCAAATTTTTGACATGATTACAATACTTTCTACCTATATATTACATATATAGGCAAGAGAAAGTAAAAAAGGGGATGAGGCTTTTTGAGCCTTTGGCCTTTGGGTCTGAAATAGAGTTAATTAAAAAACTTGCGGTGTTATAATTGATTTTTTTTGATAATAAAGAAAAATATTTATAATAAAAAGAGTAATTATTTTAATAGTCCTTTAAGTGGATTATCCACTGCAAGCTAATAAAGGTATTTTCTTATACCGCCAAATAGGAATATAGACCTACTATTTCGCTTAGAATTTGGATTCAGTAGTATCTTCATCCCAAACAATGGGCCAATTTTTTTTTTTTTTTTTTTTTTAATAAAACCTTATTCTTTTTTTTTATTAGTTAATTCAAAAAATATTTCACTCCAAATTTAATTATTGATACATACCAACTACTCTTTCACTCCAAATTTATTTACATACTCTAGGAAAAGAAATCTTTTAATTGGTTTAGCGCCATCTTTTTCTTTTTAAGCGCTAAGGGGTGGTTGTAATTCAAGAGCAGATTAGATGCAACCAAAAACAAAAAAAAACTCTGAATATAATTTTCTGGAGGAAGGTCATCCAATTCACAGAAAGATGAAGTAAAAAAGACTTAATTCGGATATAGGTCTACACGTTTTGATTCGGTCCAACAATTTTTTTAAGTTTCGTCTTACGTCACCCATCCTCAGGACTTTGAAATACAACAATACAACATAATTTCATATATAGAGACAATTTTGAAATATAAAAAAATACAAAAAAAGGAAAGAAAAAGAGAAAAGGGGAAAACAAAAGAACACTTAGAAGGGCCGTAAAGGATTTTTCGTGCCTGTTGCACTCGTAAACACATTCCAACATCGAAATTGTTGTTTGAAAATGATGTATATGCAAATGACAAACACGAGCCATTCTGAGTCAATCCTATGAATCCGAATTCTAGGAACTCTGAATGTTTTTCGATCAAATGAAGATGTTAATCTTGTTATTTTTTTATACCTATTTTGCTTGAGATTCCGGAAGATGGAGCATAAATGCATCAAAACGTCTTCGGGTAAGGTGAAAGGAAAGTGTAATCAGAGAAATTTTGTTTTTGGTTGCCTTCTCTCCTTCCTTCTAAGCAATTGTTGGGGATTGTTTAGAAGGACTTCAGGAGCATTGACAGAGTTTAGATTGTACATGAATTTGTCGAATTTTTTTTACCATTTTAGTAATATAAGAAATCGTCCTCAATTTATTCGAATTTTTTTTTCTGTTATATCTTCTTTGTTTCTATCTTTAGGTTTATAAAGAG